>JAKSZP010002808.1:0-154803 GCA_022478985.1 Massospora cicadina | reverse complement strand
ATGTTTCAGGTGTATTGAAAAGACCTTGGGCATCTGAGTTAATTTGTATAGCCTCTTTGCAGTGATGATAGTGTACTTCTCTTGGTCTTTAGTTGGCAAATAAATTTGCCAATATCCTAAGATTAGATCCCTTTTGGGGAAATACTTCACTTCCTTCAAACAATCTAATGCATTATTGATCTGTAGTAGTAGATAAAAATCCTTCTTCATTATCTTTTTCAGCCTCCAATAGTGAATTACCACCCAAATAGAGCCGTCCTTTTTCTTCACTATCAGGATAGGGCTCGCCAGGGGCTCAATGATGGAACTAGGAGTCCACGCACCATTAAATGCTGATTTCCTCTTCCACTACCGCTTCAGCTGCCTTTAACTGTCAGATTGGTCCCATCAATATTAGTAATTTTTCCACAGTGTTGACTTTATGGATTACGTTCTCTGCACATCATAAGTTGTGATCATCCTAGGTGAATATTTCTTGATACTTTTCAAATAGTTTGAGCACCTCCTCCTGTCATCTTTCCATCAGACCAGCAAATTGCTCTTGGTTGACCAATAAATTAATATTCTTGGAAACCCCTGCTGACAATCCCATCTTGGCAAGGGTTTCAAAATCATGTAATTTTCGCAATTACGCCATTGGGATAAGATGGACAAAAGTGAAAATCTGATTTTTATTGATATTCATTGGTTTTTCACTCAAATTCGCCAAGAAAACTCAGATTTCTCCCTGGCCTAGCATCTCAATTCCAGGAGCCACCCATGACTCTTTTATGGACTTCTTCCATGGGCTACCAGTCTCATCATAAAATAGCTTGGTACTTCCAAAGTCAATCCTATATCAACTATTATCTTTAAACCCAGCGGTATGACTTTTGACGTCTTTGTTTGTAACGAAATTCCCTGATTTTCTAGGATTTCCTTTGGCATTTCTCTTCATTTTCATCCAACCAATTGGTAGTGAATCAGGATAATGCCATCATTGTAGATCAGATTGATGAAATTGTTCCCCCTAGTAAGCGGAGTTTCCCCATCTCTCTGATAGACTAGAGGCAGCATTTGACTCAACATTGTCAACGTATTGTCCTTGAAGTTACATTTTTCTTTGTACCATCCTAAAAACTGAGTACCAATTAAATTCTTGTATAATTAGTTGGTCGATATTATGGCTGGGTCAGATAACATCAATGATATAAATCTAAGTGGTAATGCACTATACGCTCCACAGGAGAAGGTCATGTTTGATCCAGTGGTTCCAAATTCCTTCTTATGTTCCAAAATCAGATGAGATTTTCATTTCAACAGCTTGGTAAAGACAATATTAATTGACATCCTGCTGTCAATAATCGCACGCACCCATTCACAATTGACACTATATCATTATATGTACACTCAGAGTATTGCAAAGTAGTATTTACTGAGTGTATAGTGGCTTTAATTGCTGAATCAAGGTGTGAATTATTTTTTGACAAATTATGAAAAGATTCCTTAATTACGCTTAGGGGAATTAATAGGTTTGCTTCATCTAATTTGACCTCAGAGTGATCATCCAGATACTTAGCAGATCAGAACTTGTCCACTAGTTGGAGTTCATATGGGCGAGTGACCTCCTTGATTATTTTGGGGTTGATCCCCTTACTACAGCTCTGGTTACAGCATTGATGTCTAAATTGACCACTTGATAAATCTGGTCCTGTGAATCGTCATCAACAAACTGATCACTGATGTCAATGTCCTCATTTAAGATATTGGGAGGAATTATTTTAACTGAAGCTCTAGACTGTTCCATGTCTAGGCTGTATACCCTTTTCCTACTCCTGTGAAGATTTGACTTCCTTTGCCTGGACCACGTTAATTTTCTCCATAAGCTTCTTGCTGAAGCACTGGGCTGCAAAGTGACCCTTCCCTCCACACTGGTGACAGTGCATGTTACTCTTGACTGTCCATTTTAACCCCTCAGGTTTGTTTCCCAGCTTTGTTTTATTGGTTGGTTTCTTACTGAGTTCATTCAAATTTGGTAGGATTTGAGTTTTAACCGGGATAGGCTTGAAGCTTCAATTAGGAGCCTCAAACGTGGCTCCTAGAATCTTCAAATGATCTACTATTTGCAAGGTGGTTATTATTGTAACTAACATGTTAGACTTTAGAATTAAATTGAAATATGGCCAAAGAGCCGCTTTTAACGCGATACACATGTCAAAATTGGTCAAGAATTTCTCTATGACCAAAATCTGTGATACTTAGTAGATTTGGTCGGCAAAATTCGCTAAGGTTTCATCTTTCAGGAATTAGATGCCCATAAATTCTTGTTTGCGTCTTGATATACACGAGGGACTTCCAAACTTTACATTATTGCAGCCTTGGCCTCAGAATAGGACAAGATGTCTCCCTCAAGATAAGGTAACATCAAGTTTTGGCAGTCTGTATTCAAGCAGTTCAAGACCATTGAAGCTTTTTGTCTATTGCCACACCCAAACATAATCATGTTGAACAAGCGGAAGAATGCAGATGCGTTATCCCTATGAAAAGTGGGTAATTTTGGTGTGGCTTTAGATTCCTCCGAATTTTCTCTAGTCTCCCCTCTCAGCTCAGCTACCCAATTGGTTAGAGGAGTAATCTCAGGGGTCATATATAAAATGGTAGTTAATGCTGTTAACATATTACTTGAAGTTGTCAACTTTCCAACTGGATTTCTTGGGGGTTTTCAATGGCGTTGGTCACTGCATAGGGTTTGCATTCACATTTATTATTATTCAGTTCGTTGAATTGTTTCACTAGTCATTCCATGTCTGAGATGAGTGAGTGTAAACAAACGCAATCTGCCTTGCATTCTGTTTTCAGGAGTAAAACTTCTTTGATCAAATCTCCTTTTTTCTTTTTTAATAGCGTTACTTTTCTGAGTAGCTCATTGTTAAAAGTTAAACTTCTACTCCTTCCTCAATCTTAGTGACTCTCTCCTCTAAGGATTGAATTCTCTATGATTGGATTGAACAAGGCGTTCTTATTGATGGTTGACAATTCCATCTGTAGCTTTTTCAATTCTTACTTATATGACATCACAGATTAGCTTATCTTACTCAACTACCCCCTGTAGTGAGCACCAAATGTTAAAAACTGGACTTGGTGGCTACTCTACTTCGAAAAGAGTATCAATTAATGAAGTCTGGCTTTGTTGAAAATCATTTTCCAGAGGTTAATTGCACAGGTCAATCATGTAAACAATTCACGTTACTTGATAGTAATATATATGAGTGATAATAGTATGATGACTGTCATATGTAGTTGAATAAATAAACCAGAGGTGGTCCAACGCTAAACTTGGAATAATTCACAAAATACTGATTAGATTAACAAGTAGAGTTTTCTTATCTATTCTGGCTATAATTAATTCAATCTTAGATTCAGAAGTTATCATCCTTAATTCCTGTCACGCTGAGTTAGCGGAGATCCATGTTAAAGGTATGCCTCTCTTCTAAGGATATCAAATCCTTACTCTTTATCACGCTAAAGAGTCCACAATTAATGTAATATGACAATAAATTAACTGAAGATGAATAGGATTTTGATAATTTAGATTTAGAGTAAAATATGAACTAATTTGATCTTTTCATATAAAACACGAAGGAATATAAATATTGATACAGTTTACGATAACAGAATGGTCTGATGCAAGATATAAAGAAGTGCTAATGTTGAACAACAGTTAGCCGCCAATCTTTTTTATAACTGATTTTCACCTCAATCAGGTAGCCTCTTACATCCCAGTAGTTTCTTCCTCAATTCAAGGTACTGGAGACATAAACCTATGTCTTTCATGGCTACCTGCCATACAAGGATTCTTGGTCAACCTTGCTAATTTATTTTTTTTATTTGTATCAACCCCAGGACGGGTGATACCAAATCTTAAAAAAATCTGAACCAGTATGATATGCTTTAGTAATAATAATACTTAGGAATTTATAGGGGGATTTGGCGCTCAACTACTCAGTTGGCGTCTCAGTCATGTAACGGCATTTGTTGCCATTTAATTACTCTAAAAAGTCTTTTCTGGAGATGATCTTCTACATCAGGCTTAGGATTCCTTTGTTGGACATCCCAGAGACCTGAAAATGGTAAGAGCCAGAGAAAGTGTCCCTAATGTTAACGCTTGATCACAGTGAACCAACCACATTTGGCTAGCGACCTGCTTAGGTATGGGACTCTTTACCCATTATAGCAGGTCGCAAACCAACTGATTGATTTTCTAGTTGCAAGTGGCATCACTCGCTTCACAACTGCTGATTAAATTCCCAATCAGATGATAATGAAATCCAACCAATACTAATTGGTACACCTGATAGTTAAATATGAACAACTATCAGACGCCCCAATTTCTCAGCAACTCTGCCTAATGAGATCTTAAGCATTTGCACGGATTAATCCCAATGGATCCAACCAGGAAATTACCTAAAATAAAATGTCAACCAATATCCTATTCATTTGCTAGCGGGACTTATCCCTTAGTAGCCCAGCAGATACTCTATGAAGCGGAATGTGGGCAAAAATCCCAGCATAGTTAAAGATGCAATGATTCACCATACCCCCCCAAAATGCTCCCCACTCCTTTTTGTGGAGAAAGCTCATGGTACTTTATGCCAATGCATAGATATTGGGAACCTAAACAACGTCACAATACCAAATTTGCATCCCATATAGTGTATTCCAAACTTTTTGTTACATTGAGAAGGCTAGAGTTTTTCAAACTAGATTGCTTTGAATGCGTTTAATCAGATCAATATCAAGAAGGGCCAAGAGTGGCTCACAGCGTTCTGGACCAGAAAGGGGATTTTCCAGTTTCGCATTATGCTTTTGGGCTTGGAAAATGCACCTGCTAATTTCCAACGTCATATAGATGTGGCTTGAAGACCTGCTGGATGTATGCGCGGTGGCTTACATGGATAATTTTCTTGTATTTTCCCCTAATCAAGCATCCCATGCATAATTGTGGCAAGTGGTAGCGTTTGAGGGCAGCTGACCTTCCACTAAAAATAGTAAGAGTGAGTTCCTCAAGTCCCAGGTCACCTTCCTGTGCACCGTTGTGTTTGACCAGGGCCACATGATAACTCTAAACAAGGAGAAGGTTATTCGTGAGTGTCCAATCTCAACTTCATACACAGAATTGAGGAGTTTTTTGGGAACTTGCACGTTTCTTAAGAAATTCAACCCAAAACTTTCTGATGTGGTTGCGCCCTTGTATAAAAAAAGTGGTGCTAAAGTGCTCCAGTGGTCCTCCATTTTGAAGGATGCTTTCCAAGCAATGAAGTGCACCCTGCTGTTTACGTCCATCCTTTGCCATGTAGATCCAGAAAAAGAGTTTATTGTGGCTACTGATGCATCCAACTTTGCAATAGCATCTGCCTTGCTAAAAGTGAGCAAAGAGGAAGTGGAGCATCCTGTGGGATATTTATCTAGGAAAATGTCCCTGCCTGAGTTGAACTAAGCTGTTCATGATAAAAGTTATTGTCAGTATTGGAGGCGCTTACATATAGCATAAACATTTACACGCCGTATTCCAATCATTCACATGTACAAACTACCTGCCCTAAAGTGCTAACACGCCCCTCATGTCCTAAATCCACGGCAAACTCTCTTGCATGAGATCCTGGCACAATTTCTGTTCTTTTATGAGCTTACAAAGGGCTTTTAGAATGGTTTAAGATGCTTTGAGTCAAAACTCTGACTTAGCTTTAGATTTTAAGGAGGTTGAGGAACACAATACTCATTTAGTAATTCCATCAGGAAAGATTGTATCCTAACAGCCTCCCCCTAGCATGCGAGCCAGAGCTTGCTCCTCTGGAAAACGTGGAGGAATGTTATGTTAAGAAAGGTTCTCTTTCTCAGCCCTTGCCAGCAGAGTATGCTATGGCCCTTTTCTAGAACAAGTTGAACCAGAAGAAGATTAACATGGGTTACCACGTTAACGACGAGATGGTGTGGTTTCAGGCACCTATGGGTTCCTTCCAGATCACTTTGCCTGGATTTATCCTGGACCATCATTTTGGGATCACCATTGAGAACCCTGGTAAGGCGAAGACTTTGGAGCTGATTTTCAACACTTATAGTTGAAAGAAATTTTCCGCGCAGGTTTCCAGGTACTGTAAAGAGTGCTTGATTTACAACCAGATGAAGTCTAATTGTCATAAACTCGCAGGGTTGTTAGCACCAGACCAAAGGACCCTGGACTTCATCTTTGGTTGATTTCATTGTGGAGTTACATGCGCCTGAGGGCTATGATGCAATCAAGGTAGTGCTGGACTGGTTTACAAAGTTAGCCCATTTCATTCCTTGCAACACCACAGTAATTGTGGCGGAGATGTCTAGGCTCTTCGTGTCTCATGTGTTTTCCCTTCACGAAGTGCCCCAGGAGATAATTAGTGATTGTGTCCCCAAGTTTACATCTGTATTTTTAGAAAAGTTGTGTAAGGCTCTTTAGATATGTCTCTGCCGTTCTACTGCCTACCACTCGCAATCTGATGGGCAGACAGAATGAGTGAATAAGTGTTTGGAACAGTTCATGCTGTGTTACACTGCCGCGGATCATTCAGATTAGGCTTCCCATCTTCCCATGGCCTAATTTAGCTATAACAGCGCCCAACATGAATCCATAGAGTGTTCTCCATTTTTTGCCAACTATGGCTTTAACACATCCTTCAACATGGAGAACAGCTGTGGAATCAGAGTGGAAGCGGTTTTGGACTTTTATAAGACCATTAAGAAAGTAAACAAAGGGGTCACTAAAAATTTGGATGCAGCTATGAAAGATTATAAGGAGAATGCATATGGTAAGAGATGGGTAGATCCTTTGTAAAAGGAATGGATCTCGTGATGCATGATGCTAGAAATATTCCAATAAAGCAACCATTTAAAAAACTAGGATCAAAGAGGATAGGGCCTTAATGCATTATGGGAAAGGTGGGCCATGCCTCATACTTGTTGATTTCCAACAACATTCCAGATCGTGCCATCTTCCATGAAAGTAAGCTGACGTTGTTTGAGGGCTTCCCACCACAGACTACAGAGGCATATCTCATAGATGGGGCACCATAGTGGGAAGTGAAGGATAAGTAGCCTATCGCCATTTAAGAAGAAAGCTTAAGTACCTGGTGTCATGGAAGGGATTTGATGTGGCCAAGAACAGCTTAATAGCACACTATTGCGTCCATGCCCAAGAACTTATTTGGCTTTTCATTGATGTTTTCCTGAGGCAGCAGGACCCAAGCTTAAGAAAAGTATCGCCGCATGAAGCTGGCCCCTGCCCACATGATTTTTTTCCTGGATGAAGCCCTGGAGGGGAGTGGAGCCCCAACAGAATGGGAGGGTAATGTCAAGGTCACATGACACAATTGAGGGTACTGATTGCAGGGATAATTCTGGAAGTGAGGATGCCAAAAAGTTAAAGTTGGTAGGCCTCCCTGACCTGACAATATCCTGTACCAACGCTGGGTACAGGCAAGATATGCCATGTTGGTCCTGAGGTGCGCGTGATGGTCATCTCAGCATTACATAAAGGGCGTTAAAATAATCTAGCTTTGTAAGGAAAACAGTTTGTTAAGGTTGCTTGGTGAATAGGATTTCAAAACTCATTCAATTTACAATATATTATCAAATCTGAGAGAATTCAGTACAGTCAATAACTTAAGTTTGGACTTACACAAGCTACATTACCATGGCTGATGGTAATGTGCGTTTACTGGTTCGTTTAGGCTTAGTACCACTCCCAAGAGATGATGATTCTCCCCCTAATGCTTATTAATGATTTCCTGAGATCAAAATTCCTTATTGATCAGCTTGCTTAATAAAACCCCCATTAGTTTTACGTTTTTTTGTGAATGGTCCCTTGGGTAGACCTGTGCATGGGCTTCCTCAAGGAGTTCTCCAACAACATAGGGCATTTTATTTCATCAAAATTAACAATGGAATCTGGTGCACACCTGGGCCACCCTGGTCCCCTCCAGATTGAGGCACCCAAGCACCCCCAACACCGATCTGAACTAGGTTATGGACTCCTCCTTGGGGTCCAATCAATTTTGTCGTTTCTTTGTTATCTAGTTATTTATACTATGTTGTATACCCTTTCCTTAGTTTGATCTACTCTGGAACCTTACAAGGTGCCCTTTTCCCAATTTTACTAGAGACTAGTTCCCTTGTGGTGTAACTGTGCATTATGTACAACCTTGCAGGGAATGAGAGAGGTACAGAGTTTTTTTTACATTATTAGAAAACCTAGTAATATTACTATATGAAGTATACTCTGATATTAAAAATGTTCTTGTTAAAGTGCCAAAGTTTCGCTCAGACCTGCCTAGGTGGTGTAATGATAAAAATTAACGTTAAACTTAAAAAGATATAAATGGTACAATGTCTTTTATTAAATAAAACTTTAGTACTATATATAGTGCTAGAAGAAAACAAATTCACTAAAATGTGGGAATAGTATAAGTTAAGATCTAGAACTAGACTAGGCTGTGAATCCTAGTCTGGTATTGAGAAGTCAATAGATGAGGGCACTTAAAGGGTAGATTAGTTTGGCAAATGGGCAAGGTGAGCCTTGAACAAGGTCTCTCCCTCAAATGTTACAAGTACAATGATAAATAGATTGTCATACTGATTTAATCACAGTTGGTGAAGTGCAAAGATTACGATTCATGTCAAATATGTTAGTTGTAAATTTGGCATTGTTATTTGTAATTTGGCATTGTTAATTTTTTGATACCATAAAAAAGTTAATAATCATTTAAGCTGTTAGTCTACTAAAACATAAATTGACAATATATCAAATATATATAGGTTGAGATTGCCTAAATAAAAAAATAAAAAAATAAAATAGATAGATAAATATATATATATATGAGTAAATCAAAATTCCAAAATTTTGAGGTTTTACAATACAGAAAAAAGACATGACAAATAGTTTCTTAGTGGTGTCAAAAAAGAAGAACCTCCATGTCAAATTTTTTTTAACCTAGCTAATGTGGTTTGGGAGATATGATGATCTTAATAGCAATTTATGTAGTTAAGTTTTAAAGTTTTTATGCAATTTTTGTAACTAGAGATCAAATTTTTAAAAACCACTTACTACTTAAACCTAACATCTAAGAGACATATAAATACCAAAATATTACATATCCAGGTATTTTTATTTAAAGGAACAATATTTGTATGACCATATATAGACACATTTTTATACAATTATTGTACATAAAATTAGAAATTTATAAGTCCTCAATTACTTGATAATAAAACTAAGCTGCAAATACATACAAATTTGTTCAAATATGTATCTTGGTTTGGGAAAAAGCCAAAAACATATTATATTTCTTTTATAATATAAAAAATCAGGGAAAAGCCTCAATGGGAGGTATACCAAAAATGTCAGAAATTATCCATAAGATCCAAAATATCAGTTGAAAGATTAGATTGGTTAGTTGAATCAATAAGAAATAAAAAGTAAATTTAAACCCTATTAAGGTTTACATTTATGCACAGGACATTGACTGTGGGTAACAACAAGGAAATGATGATCTCTTCAGAGTTGACTAATTAAGAGCTGTTCCAAATGTATTCAAAGTAGTATATAATCTTGGGTGACCATTAATAATTTGCGGTCAATAAAATATTAATTGAATGCATATTGCTTTTAATATTTACCACCTTTTTATCTTTACCATATTTATACATTGGAACACAAGTCAATTATCCTATCCATACCTTCCAAAGACCCACACTAACATGATTCACCACCAGCTGCAGACTTGGGAAAATAATTGATGTGATTCTAGATGATGATCAAGTCAAAATGCCCACATCTGAATTGAGCCTCTCTAGATCAACTATCAAGCCAAAGAAAATGGAACCTTACCATGAAGGCACCAATATTAGAATTGATCAGGAAGCATCATGCGCATGAGAATCAATGGAAGCGCCTTCAGGAATCTTATCCCCACTTCCCAAATATTGATAGGCGTGGCTCCCACTTCTGCAGTCATGATGATGATGCAGAGCAATGAGAGTGCCAACCAGGTAAATTAATCTGGTAGGCATAGAAGATTCTGATCATACTGGGCTGCAAAGGTCCTTGAGGCACCATGTCCCCACACTCCCTATAGATATAGACACTTTCTTACTTAATAGAGTAGTCTATATTCATCCCATATTTTCGTTTTTTGACCTCTCCGCTAGTTTAAAGCTTTGAGCCCTTTTTAAACTTTTTCGTCAGTCAAGAGAACTGTTAAACTGAGCATAGTGGTGCTCACTACATGGGTCTCTGAGCTGTCTAAGTGAAGACGTCTATCACAAATAATGGTTTTTAATACCAGTCAGCAAAGCCAACCAAGCTCATTGGTCAAGAAGTGTCACTTAATGGATTAGTACCTCGTGATATGAAGTACCGCCCATGAAGCCTGAAAGCTTAGAGTTTCAGGCCACAGTCCAAAACACTTTATCTTCTATTGACGATGATCAGTACCAACTTTAATATGAGACCCTTAACAAAATTATCCAACAATTACTAAATGGCGTCTATTCTATGGGAAGCCACTCAATTTGATCCCATGTTACTTTGGTGCTTTCTACCATGTGGATCTATATATCTTAGCCAACTAGCAGCGGGAGAACTGACTTTGGGGACCAAGCACTATCTTTAAAATTTTATCCATCCTGCCATTCATCACCTCTTAAGTTAACCATATTGCACCATCATGAAGTCTCACGATAACTAGGGCTTACAAAAACCTTACTCATCCATGCTGTCAATTTTCTAATGCGCAGCCTCCTCTTTCATCCACTATAAATGAGAATTCATTGTTGATGACTGACAATTAATCAACTAAGCCTGACGCCAATTCTCATTGTTGGATAGGAAATCTCAGGCTATCTCAAGGATCACCTTCGTCAGAATGTATAACTCCTTGAGGCTGCTTGAATCAATGCCTCCACCAAGTCAAAGACCAGTTGCAGACTCTTCAGAAGCACTATCAGGAGCTGACCTCTTACGACTTTGCCTCCATTGGTGAAGGGACTGAGGGGCCTAGGTGACTGGAAGGTCCCAAAGGTCCTGAAGGTCCTCATGGGCCTCAAGGGCCCTCTAATCCTGCAGTGCTTATTCCTGGTGACCCTGAAGACCCTGGCGAAAGGTTGTTTTGCAGCCTAGCCACCTTCATAAGATCAAATTCATAATGTCTCCCAAGGGTGCAAGCTCCAAGTGGATGGAGTATCCTTAAACCCTAGGGTCCTGATTAAGGCCCTTTTGGATGAACTGGATAATCTTAGCGCCTTCACCAAGCTTGATGATAGTCACATTTCCCAACGCAAGCAACCTGCCGAGGATTTGACAACTGCTTGAATACCTTAGAAAGTCAGCTTCTTCTTCAGCGCGCTGACATCCAAGCATTAAAAAAACAGGTTGTTCAAAAGGCCTCTATCTCTTCCTTAAACCAAAACGGAAGATGATATCCAAGAAGACCTTGAGCGCCTAAGTTGATGAATGGATCAAAGACTCCCAGTGATTATGCAAAGACAAAAATTTTCTGAGTCTGCACCAATTACTGGTGTTAATACCCTTTCCACTCTTCTTGTAGCTAATTTTAAATCTAGTTTAAGATGAAGTTTACCCAAACCAGGAAAGTATTGCCTTTTTCTTGTATGCATATAAGATTTCCATTGAAGAGGCTAGTGGCTGGCTAAAATTGAAGCATATCCACTCCTTCCTTAACAGCACCACTTTGGAGATTATGAATGTACATCTAAAAGAATGCCACACATGGGAACAGGTCTGGACCGCCTTAGTCCAATAATTTGGCAGGAACCAAACCATGGTCAATCAAAAACAAGCTTTCATGGGTATCCACCTAAAGAAAGAAGAGAGCCCTGTGGAGTTTGACAGCCATATCTGCGTACAAGCGCAGCCCTTAGTAATCACAAATCACATTGTCTTAGACTTCATAACCACTGTCATCTCCACATTGGGATCTTATACTGAGATTCAGATGCACATGATCGGCCAAAAGGATGGCTTTACTTGCATTTAGAAAAATCAATGAAGCGCTTAACGAGATCCCTGAGTTGACCCTATACCCTAAGGCCACCATCTCTGTATCCTCTAACCATCATTAGGTCCTTGTTATCAAGAACCAGAAAAATCCTTGACCCTGATATACTTTCTGCAATGGCTTCCATAACAGTGCCAAGACAGCTGGAAACGACTTTCTGAGGAGGCGGAAAAAGGGCCTTCAGCATGAAGGATGAGGCGCTCCAAACTGACATTTTTACACGCCTCAAGGATCATCCATGACCTCTAGCAAACTGGAGCTATCATACCTGGTAAAAAAGTTTCAATACTGTTATACTTTTGGCAATATATCAGAGATATGCCAAAAAGGGTTTTACACAAGGTCTGGCCCACTGAGCAAAAGGATGGATGATATGGAGATCGCCAGTCTTCAAAACACACTTAAATAGATATGTTAATATATGGAGCAAATGCCCCAATGGCACTTATTTATTTTAATTTAATATTTCCAGAGGTACTCGCTGCTTTACTCTCTTCCTTACTAACAATCCCCCTCTTTCAATCTTCTCATCTCACTTATATATCAACAACTTTGGTTGGTACCAACCATTTTGCTTCAACTATTTGTTTCTGCCATATTCTCAGTGGTTACAAAAGAGTCTAATTATTAAATATACAATCGCCTTAGTTCAAGGCGATCTACTAAGTATTTGTCATACTTTGACCTCGCCTTATTGCCTTATTTGGAGGCGATCCACTAAATATTTGTTCAAAGCTTGGTATTGTCCTATCGCCTTATGTCAAGGTGATCTCATCTATATTATTAAAATTACTTGGCTTATACAATCTAACCCGTTCTGCCATAACTACTGATGGACGTTTGACCTCTCAGCTGCAGAGGAATAATGTCTTGGGTCTAATTCAGCTGAAATGTGGAACTGTCAACCATTTACAAGTTTCTGATGGCCATAAATGTGATTTCAATGATATTGAAAGTATCAGGGATAATGGCCAAAAGACCCTAGCCAATTCTCAGTGGAACTCCATTAATTGGGGTAACGCCATTTTAAACCCCATATAGACGCTATACAAAAAATTTAAACGGTCAGATTACTCCAACCACTTGAAAGACTTCAGTGCAACCAGTGGAAGGTACTCCCCCAGCCATCACCAAGTACTTCACAACACCTACATGGGGGCCACCCCCTTTTATGGGCGTGGTGGAGGTCCCTCAGGGTGAAAGTAATTTCTCTAGCAGTGATTGGTTGTGGTACATCAAAACCTTACCACATGGGTACATTCTGCCCCAAAACCCCAGCTTCCGTTTTACCAAAATTAACTTAATCTTCCCAAGATCTGATAGTATCAAAACCCATATTACCAAAAAAAGCTCATCAAAGCTATTCCAAACCTATCCCCGAATCCCTCTGACCCTCAAAATCAGGTTAAATACTAGTAATCAAATATTGGGAAGGAAAGCTTTTTCTTTTTACTCCCACGCTCCTAATAAAACCCATAAAAAACCCAAGTTTTTATTAGAGTACATCATTAAACATTTATTAAGATATTTGTGGGATCCAATGGCATAAGCGCCAGCAAGCACCCATAATCTGGATTCCTACAAAATGGTTAACTACAGGGGATCCCTGTACACCAAAACTAGTTGCTCTTGAAAAGAAACTAACAAGCGCTTTGTCCCGCCTTTTGGAGCTTGAGCAGAGCCCTTACAAACTCCTCATTAAGGACAAGTTCACCCCAGGCAAATGGAACATTGCTACCTTTATATACGTTTACAAAGCTGCAATGAATGGTGCCACAGACAAGCAAAAAGTTTAATACATCCTTCCTTGTTTAAGCCGCTTAGCACAAGAGATGATAGTACCCAGCCTGAACCCTGGGTACACCTGGTCAGAGGTGAAGGAGGCTTTTTTTAGCTGAATTTGGGTCAAAGCAGAGTCTACATCGGAAAAACAGGCCTTTATGCGCCTTAGCTTGTATAAGGGTGAATCGCTTATCGCCTTTTCTGAACGATTTTACCTCTCTGCACAAAGGTTGTCCACCTCCAACATGATTACTCTTGACGATGCTATTGCCGCCCTGTTAACTGGGTTAATTTCTCAGCCCTTTCTTGCTAGACATATCATCTCAGTGAAACGATACTTTAAGAACATCCTCAACATCAAGGAGGCTTTGTTAGATGCGGCCAAACTTCATGTATGACACAACAAATGAAGCTGAGATGAAACTTTTTTCACCATTGAAGAGCTGTCGCCTATTAAACAGTTGAGGGTGAGCTCATCTGTTCCTATCCTCCCTGCAAAACCTGCTTCCTCAGTGAGACTCAAAAAGGATACCACACCCTCATGTGAAGCGGAAACTAGTTAAGTAGTCAATATCATGATCCTGCACAAGCCCACTAAAGCTGCGGTGTTTTCCCCTCCATACTAGCTGGTAAATGCGCGCCCTGAGGCTATTCAATCTCCTGTGGCCATTTCACCTACAATAACGTGGCTTTGCCAGTTGATGAGAATACCTTTGGGGAAGAACTTGAGGGGGGTTATGATGACATTAGTACTATATATTGGGAGCCTCTGTGGAGTAAGAGTTTCCTGATCATTTGGACGCTGGAGGAGTAGATTATACTACCATACCTGAAGAAACGTACCTCAGCCAAATTTTAGGTTGTCCAAGAGTTATTTATACTGCTAGCAATGATGACCAATTTGTAGCTGGCCTGATTTGACCTCTTTAGTGAGCGCATCCCATGAAATCCATCTTGGATAAATACCTTGAGACTGCTAAAAAACTCACCTCCACCTTACAGCTCAAGGAGGTTTTAGCTCTGTCGCCTAACTTTGGAGGGAATCTCACTAAGGTTGAAGTAGTCATTCAAAAGGTCCGTATCTTGGCCATCTTAGACACTGAATCCCCAGTTAACGTGATCTCCACAAAGCTTATTAAGAAAATAAAGCTTGCGCCTGACTTGGAGCACACGCAAGAATTTGGAATCGCTGGCCCAAATAATACCCGTGCAATTGGGGCATACTCTTCCCTTCCCATTCGCATTAGAAAAGCTTATTTTATCAACACTGCTGTGGCTTTGGACAACAACGCATACAATATGCTCATTGACACTTAGTTTATGATTTAGTACGAGGGAATTTTAAACATGAAGCAGGGATATATCTCATTAATAAACTATGAAGTCCCGTTAGTCTTATCTAATAAGGAACCCAGCAAGCACATAAACTCTTGCCTGATTGAATACCTTTTCTCAGCCATAACTTTAACTTATTCCACCTCTGGACGCCACACTATGAATTTTTCCCAATCCAGTGGATGCAAGGGATGGCATCCATTTCTATGCTGCAGATGAGGTATCAATTAAACCTGGTGAACAACGCGTGGTTAACACTAAAATCATGATCTAAATCCCACATCACTTCTTGTTGCATATCTTAAGTCTTGAGGGCATAAGACCCTTGGAGCCTAGGGTATTGCCTGTGATACTAGACCCAGCCTACTGAGGCCTATTACCCTTTTGCTAGGAAACCTCACCATAAAATACATGATCATTTGAAAACACCAGGAGATTTGCCGAGGCCTCCTACTTCAAGTGAAAGATATTAAACGTATCCAATCCGTTGGCCCTATGGCAGATTTGGGTTTGCCTACAGATAACCTGGTGTGCACTCTCTTTATGTTCATATTTTGGATGAGTTATCCCCCAGTCAAATTGGAAAGGTTCATACTTTATTAGATTCTATAGCAACATATTTCCTAAATCAGACCATAACTATGGTCACATGAAAGGCTGGTATCACTCCATCAATGTGAGTGATGACCGCCCTATTTGTCAAAACCTTATCATAAGACAAAGGTGGAAGAAGAGCAAATGAGGGCGGAGCTCCAACAATTGCTAGATTCAGGGTTGTTAGTACCTTCACAAAGCCCTTGGTCCTCCCCTCTGTTGCTTGAAAAAGAAAAGTAGGTCATTGGATAGCTATGTACTACCAAAAATTGAACAATCTCACAAAAAAGGATAGTCATCCTATCCCCAGCATTGATGACTCCCTGGCCCAACTCTCTGGCTCTAAATTATTCTCCGACATGGACTTTGCTAGTGGCTATTAGCAAATTGACTTTTCTCCTTGAAAAACAGAAGAAATGTGCTCTCATTTGTAGTGAGAGTCTCTTCCAACCAACCTGATTACCTCAAGGGTTGTGTAATGCACCTGCAGCTTTTCAGTGGGTGATGGACCATATTTTGTGGGAACTGAAGTTGACTTGTGTCATCTTATATCCTTATGATATCACAGTGTTCTCACAAACCTTCAACGAACATCTTGATCATCTGAAGGAGGTGTTTCAAAGGTTATACAAGTCCCATATTAAGTTGAAGCCTTCAAAATGAACCTTCTTTAAAAAGAAATTGGATTTCCTTGGACACTGCATTCTATGAAAAGGAATCCAACCCATGTTAGATAATGTTGAAGCAATTTTGAAGATGCTTTCCTCTAAGAAATTATGGAATGTCCAGGTATTTCCTAGGGATGATGGGGTATTACCATCAATTTATCCCCAAATTTGCCCAGCTCAGAAAACCACTCCTTCGCTTATTGAATAAGAAAACCCTTTCTATTGGGGTGTTGAACAGAAGGCCGCTTTTGAAACATTAAAAATACTGTTACAATAACCTCCTATCTTTAAATACCCAGACTATAATAACCTTTTTATCCTTTTTACTGACGCTTCAGACTATGACATTGGGGCCATCTTATCCCAGTTAGATGAAAATGGTATAGATCATCCAGTATTCTAATTCAGTAAGATGCTTTCAAAAGTGGAACGAAATTATAGTATACTTGAGAAGGAGTGCCTTGCCATTTTATTAGCCATGAAAATCTACCGCCTCTTTTTATATGAGACCGCCTTCAACGTAAACTTCAAACCACGCTTCCCTGAAGTGGTTACAAAACTTGAAGGACCCTACTGACTGGCTATCTCGTTGGGCTCTAAAGCTCCATCCTTACGACATGAAAATTGAACACCGTGCTGGAACTCATAAATTTATGGTTGATGGGTTGACTCAGCTGCCAGTCCTTCACTTGGATAATAGTGTTACAGAGAGGTTACATGACCTCTTATGACCCCTGATGACTGGGAGGATGAGGATAAGCCTGTACAGAAAACGTTAGCCTGGCACTCCTGTAACACAAAAGTGGAGAATGGAAAGTTCTATAAGCAGGTGGAGACAAGATGGCTACCTTACCTTTAGCCCTCAAAACGTACCTGCTATCCTAGAAGCTCATTCCACTCTAGGTCATGGAGGGGCAAAGAAAGCTTATGAGTGTATTAAGTATCAGCACTATTGGGATATAATGATGTAGGCTATTGTTGACGCCTTGGAAGCTTGCCTTACATGTAAGAAGCAATCTGGTTTTAAGACTCAATGACAGTATCAATCCACTACCCCTCAACAACCGTTACACACCATTAGTTTGGATGTGGTAGGTCCCTGTTAATTCTTGGCATATAGGCTTGATTCCGCTGAGCCAGTTTACACAGGGTATTAGACACTGAGCAACCAAATTGGATGATATGAAGATCGCTGAAACTACTAATAAACTCCATAAACTCATTATATGGAGCTATCGCCCCTATAGAAACTTTTATTAATATAAATCGCAGAATTATCTGCAATTACTCAACCACATGAAAAAGATATCTCCTCAATCCTCCATGTGACACTTTATATCTTGGTTCCCCAAGCCAAATGCATCTGTAACGCACTGGCTCCTTTAAATGAGCCACGAATGAGTTGGGCAACAGGATCCATGTTAAAGACCATAGGGCTGACAGGACTCCTGATACTACTCTCCTGGTGCGCGCGCTACAAGATTGGACAAGCACCCCCTGGAAGACAGTTGCAAGTATACTCAACCCCAGCAACATGCCTTGACTCCAAGACAAGGTATAGAGGGAGACAATAGCCATCCCAAGCTCACTCTCAAAGTCCATTTCTTGTTGATTTAAGCCAAACATGGCTGCAGTTAGGCAATATCTTTTAAATAAACCCAAATTATAAATATATAAATTTTAAGTTCTTTTATTTAATATTTAGCCAAGTTGATAGAAAACAGAACTGAAAAGCCTCCAGCTCCCAGTTCCTTCCCTATATACACATGCTAAAAGCTAAAATAAAATATAATATAAGCTTATGGTGCCAACTTGAATGATGTTTGGTGTAAACTTTACAGCAGGATCGCGGAATCTTTACTCAATGATTCCGTGCCAGTTCCAATCCTCAACGGTTCCGCGCCAGTTCCATTTCCAAATCCCAATCAAACTGCGAAACTCCCAAGCACCCGTTTCGTTCCATTCTCGATTTGAATCCATATCAAATCTCAAAACTACCCACTTTACTCGTTTTCCGTTTTGTTCTGACTTGGACGCCCCTCTTGCTCCTTGGCCCACTCCAAGCTCCGGCCCCTTAGGCGTCCTTGCCAGAACTAACGCCCCCTCCTCCTCCATACATACAGACACAGCCTGCCCTGTCTTACCAAAGATCAGGGCAATGTGATGCTGAGGATAGACCTCAACCGTCACAGCATCCTCATCTTTTTAGTCTTCAATTCATATTTCCTTTTCTATAAACTCTTGTTCATATCGAATCTCAACATAAATCCTCTCAATTCACCAAATGGTCATCATTTCGATCAAATTTAATTTTTATACCTTTTACATAAATCTTGAGACTCATCTCAATTCCCCCTGTAATCCATCAGAATGGGTAGCATATCATCCAGTCATATCAACTTCCTGACATTACCCCCCCTTTGACTGGACAATAGGCTCTTACTGTTTATATGCTCAGAAGAACTTTGCATGGACTCAGTTGATAATCTGACCCCCAGCGGGTTCCTTAATAGTGTAGACATCCATGACAATCTTCTCAATTATCTCAAACAGCCCAGCTCAGATGTTGGAGAGCTTGTTTTTCGCCCAAATCCGTGCTGGTCGTGGAATAAAACGTGGTCCCCCACAGTGAACAATGGAAGTACGCTCCATCTCTTCTGAAAGGCTGCCTTATTGAAGATCTTCTTGGCCAAAATAGTGGAGTAGGATTCCGTTTGCAGCTTGATCAATGTATCTGTAAGAGTCTTCAAATATCGCTGGGGATCCACACCACCAGTGTCCTCTACACCAGAATAAAGCAAGGCAGGCAGAGCCACATTTGACCATACAGCAGCTGAAATGGGCTCTTACCAGTGGACAAATGATAGCTGATAGTATACGCAAACACAGTGGCAGGTAGAAGGGACCTCTAGTCCAAGGGCCAATCCTTTATCAATTTGTGGAGTATGCAACTAATGTTCCATTGACTCGCTCCACCATCCCATTTGATTCTGGATGATAGGGGGTGGTCAAAACCCCATGGATCGCCATCAACTCATTCAACTTTGCCAAAATATGTGAAGCGAAGTTGGTTCTATTATCCATCATAATGAACTGTGGGCAGCAGTGTTGCTGTATCACACACTCCATAATAAACTTGGCAGTGGTGACCATGCCCAAGTCACTAATAGCCCTGGCCTCCACCCATCAGGTCAGATGATCGATGGCAATTATTATATACTTGGATCAATTGGTACTAGTCAGAAGAGGTCACACTACATCAATGGAAATGGTGTGCCAGGAGAACCTGGTTTAACTAGCTGGTATGTGGTTTTCTTGTGGAAAGGCTTCTCCACTTGACACTGATGACAACAGCTAACTGTTTCCAATATGTCATAATGCAAGCTCTCCCAGTAGTATTGGGGTTGCAAAAACTCCAGCGTTTTCCGCAATCCTCCATATTCTACAGCCCATTGAGCATCCTTAACAATTGAGGGTCTAGCTGAAGGTTTAGGGAAACTCAACATCGGGTCTCTGATCCACTTATATAGTTCTTCATCACATACAAAAGTATCCTCCCTGAGTCCAACTAACACCTTGATCACCTGCGGCAGCTCATCCTGGTATTTGTTCGCCACCGTCATTTTGTACATTATGTCAGCTAGATCTGCCGTTATGGCAACTGTTGGCAACTAAGAAAGACAATCCACGTTTTGATGTTTTGCTCCCAGCTGATGTAAAATCTCAAAATCATATTCTTGAAGCTTCAGAGCCCATTGTGCGAGCCGTCCTTCTGGTTCATGCAGATTTTGTAGCCAGCACAAGGAAGCGTGATCCGTCACTACTTGGAATCTTACCCCATGAAAATATACCCAAAACTGTTTGTAAGCGTAGATCACCACTAAACGCTCCTGCTCAGTTATGGTGTAGTTTTGTTTTTGACAGTTCAAGCTTTGACTACAGAATGCAACAGGATGCTCCACGCCATCATCGTTCTTCTGGGATGATACTGTTCTATAGCGGTGATGGATGCGTCCATTTGTACTATGAACTGTTTGTCAAAGTTGGGATATTGAAAAATGAGTGCGCTTGCTAATGCAGTTCGCAACACATCAAAGACATTCTGGCATCATTCTGTCTAATTAAAGGGAGTGTTTTTCTTTAACAACTCAAAAAGTGGGGCCCTGATGTAACTGAAATTGGGAATGAATCATCAATAATATCCAACCATCCCCAAAAACACCTGGATGTTCCGCTTATTCCATGGGTGAGTCATCTTGCTTATCACTTACACTTTAGCTGGCTGCAGTTTAAGCCCATTTGAATCCATGATGAACCCAAGGTATTCCAATTGTTTTTTAAAAAAATTGCACTTCTGAGGCTTAATTTTGATATTAGTGGCAGCGAAGTGCTGAAACACCTGTTCCAAGTGGGCCAGGTGCTCTATAAATGTCCGCGAGAACACATTGATGTTGTCAAGGTAAACTAGGATGCAGGACAGCTTTAAATCACCTAAAGTCATATCCATGGCACGCTGGAACATAGCCAGGGCGTTACACAACCCTTGCGGAATGCAAGTCAGCTGGAACAAACCTCATAAGGTAATGATCGCACATTTCTCCCATTCCGCTAATGGCAATTTGATCTGCCAGTACCCTAATATCAGATCCATGGCGGAAAAATAATTTGATCCACCCAATCAGTCTAACAGTTGCCAACCCGTGGAAGAGGGTAGGATCCTTCTTCATTATATTATTGAGTTTACAATAGTCAATAACCACTAGATTTGAGCCATCCTTTTTCTTTACAATGAGCACAGGTGATGCCCACGGACTGTTTGATGGCTCTAGCATTCCTTGCATGATAAGTTCATCCATCTCATCGGAGACAACCTCTTCCACTGCTTTTGAACGTCTAATAGGTCACAATCAAAAGGGAGGGTGATCCCCCATATCTATCCGATGTACCACCCCTTGAGCGCACCCCAAATCTTGATTGTCATGTGCAAAGATATCCCAATACTTTTCAAATAATGCCATAGCCTTATCTTTCTGTTCCACCAATAATCCCGTGAGCGCTTCCTGCAGAACCACGGTCAGTACACTGAATGAAAATCTTGCCGGTAGTCCAAGATCCTCCCATGAGCCAAAATCATGAATATGACGAACTTCCTCTATAGGGACTATGTGTAGGTAAGCCACCACTTGGTGCCGCCAGATTGTTATTGCTTTCTTCTGTAAGTTTGCTAGCAGCACTTTCACCTCCCCATTCCCAAGTAGCAGTAGCCCTGGAGCTAATTGTGGTCTAAGTAGTGAGTGCTGGTGAGGCGCCATAATTTCTCCATAAAGCCCTTTAGGGACATCGATTTCAAGCCCAGTCCCTACTATGAGCTGGTTTCCGTATGGTAGGCTCAAAGCGTTCAATGCCCAAAGCGGGATCCCTTTGTACTTGTATATCTGGTTGAGGAGGGTCCTGGTTTACCAACTCAGTTATTAATAATGAACAGAAATCACTCCGTCACTGTATGCTAGATTGATTTAACTAGAGCAGATTGAATCCTTTGGGATTCCACAAGAGGAAAAATATACTGGAATCTGTTGGCCTAAAATAGTAAGAGTTTCCTCCGCCATATTTATCACAACGCCAAATTTCCTCATAAAAGCTGCGCCAATTAACATATTGTAGTTGTTATTTGGCAAAACCACCACCGGAGTGGACACCTGGACTGACCCAAATCATAAAGGCAATGCGCTATATGCTCCTTCAGACACAGTGCTGTTCGTTCCCATAATCCTGTATACTACTTGATGGTCCACATCCGGTTTCAACATAAGTTTAGCCACCAACTGGGTAGAGACTATGTTCACAGGTGCTCCCATGTCTATGCTAGCGCAGAATTTTGTGTTTTGAACAAAAATGTCACAGTAAGTACATTCCGAGTAAGAAGAACCATCAGTGTTTATTACTTGTACGTTCAAGGGATTTGTGTTTCTCAAAAAGGAGGAAATTTCCTTGCCAACCTGAGGATAATCACTAGTGATTTCTCCACTGGAATGGCTATGTTAACCCCTACTAAAGAGGCAACATTCATCAAGGTAGCCGCGTTGCTGGTGCTGGTCTGCTTCAGGATCTGCCACGCATATGGCTTCTGCACTTCTTGGTGGAACTCAGGGCTATGGGGTGAACTTTTTCTCAGAAGTGGAAGCAGGGGTATCCAATAAAAGCTGCTGGTATAACAAATCATCCAAAAGAGGTTTGTCTTCTACCCAAAAAGACGTTTGGGAATTTTTAGGGATAAGTGAATTGGAATCAGCAGAGGTAGAGCATCCCATCTTTACTCCACTTGAGCTTTTCCCTACATGCCATTCTCAGTTGGCATTGCATACACTTGTGGTTTGCTAGGGCAATTGCCCGTATATTGCCCTCATTGTCCGCACTGGAAGCAAGTGTTCATAAAAGGTTCACATATATAGCTTGTGGCGGAAGGACCAGTTCAGAAGTTGCTGATATAGTTCCAAGGTTGCATATGAACTAGTGAAGCATACATGGGCCGAAAAGGGTCCACTGACTCATATGAGAGACGAATATGTCCCAGTGGCTGATAACCCAGTTGCTGCGGCCTATATCCTGAAGAGGTTGGAGCGAAGACAGCAGAGATATTTTGGGCTACGTTGGGGGCGCTGATCGTGGTGGAGAATTGACATAAGGTGTTCATGATTTGAATAAGTCTGGTATCTCAGTTTAACAAGTGAGACAAAGCATTATATAGTTCCCAATGTGGTTTGACAGCTGCTGTCATCACTATACTAACATCTTCGGCGAATAAAATATTAGCTCCAAGTAGGACGTGTGCTTCCTGAAATATGCTCAGCAAATTCTAACAGGGTCTCATTTCAGTGAAACTTTATAGTCATAAAGTTGGCTTTCCATTGGGCCATCTTGGTAGCACCCCCAAACAGCTGGATAACAATCGCTTTAACTTCTTCATAGGATACTGAGCTATTTGGAAGATAGCGGGTAGCTTGATCAGCGCCTTCCACATCTAAAGCGGACAGCAACAATTTAGCTTTTGTCAATCAGTAGCTCCTTCCACAGCGGATTCAAAATGCTTAAAATAACCGTGTAGATTCCCATCACAACTGAAAAGAGGTAATTTTTTGATATGAACGAATTTACTTTGCTCTAGGTTCCTGCTGCAAGGAGCAGGCAATTGGTTTCAGAATAACTTTGGAAACCATCCCTTTGTGCATTATAATACAGCCAGCTGAATGGACTCAAGTCTATCAAAAAGGACTTGAAAGAAGTGGTGTCTCATGGAGGGTCCATCATACACCCAAGGGATATTCATTTTCAGATCTATAGCATTCTTCCCCTGAATCGCCACTAACTGCCCCATTTCCCCCAGCTCCGGCATGCCCTGCAAACTGTTCGTTGATCAACTGCTCCGCGTTAACTGAATAGCATCTAAACTGTCCATTCTAAAATTCCTGTTGCAGCATTTTTTAATAATGTTGCAATTCCTGGCGGAATCCCTTTCTTTTTTCAGTTGCTGTTCCACATCTTGTAATCATGAAAGAACTTCTTCAATTATGTTCTGCAGGTGGGTTTGCTGCCAGCTAGCATTATCCGCTTATTAATTGGCATTGTTTAACTGGTTAATAAAGGAGGCTTGTTCCCATACCAATTCCTTGTTAGCCCATCGAAGGGTATCAAGGCGACCTTAAATGTACGCATACTCTCTTGTCTCATCAATTGGAAGAGGGAAGGCTTATTGGTGCTCAGCCTAACTAACAACTTCCAGTTGTGTAACCTGACGAATAAGCTGGAGTTATTCAGGAGATGTTGACCAAAGGATAAGAGCGTTATCTGCCATTTGCTGGGTACTCCATTCAATGCAAAGTTAGTTTATCAGCCAATAAAGAACTGACTTGGTACGCCACTTGCTGTTCCATCAGGGTCATTTTTTCCTAGAGCTGGGCAATCACGGCTTTGAGAGCTTCCAACCATTCATCTAGCTCCATCATAAAGTGCTAGGTGTTATTCCCCAACGTTGTTACATCCTGAATCCACTCCGCTGATAAAGACATGATAATCCATCAGTTCTCTTATTACTTGAGGTAATATAAATTTAACTGTAAGACCAGAATGTCCAATTGATGGTGGATGTCCCAAACATGATGAACCATCTGTGCCAGCGCCCCTTGTATTTCCAAAAATGAACTATTGAGGCAGTCAAGCAGGAAGTGAGTATCATACTGCTGTGCTCGCGCAAATCATAATACATCTCCAATTTCAATATTATGGCAAGCTAGCACACACAGTAGCTGCAAATCGAAGGTTGCACATAAGCAACTAGATATTCCTCAATTCCATGGGTACTAAGGCAGTGAGCCAAAACTGTTGAAGTCATGTCCAAATAAGACATGTACAGAGCGTAGCAATTTTCTTGGTCGCGTTGGTTATAGAACAAACTCAGGGCGTATTCCCCAGTCTCATCTTTGTAAGATGATATCCATGCAACAGCCACTCCATGATATTCTGCAGCTGCTGAGTTGTCACATTTGTGGAGCGTCCTTGTTGGTTGGTCATCAGCTCAGCCCAAATTTTCAATTACAGATTGATCGTAGCTTCATCATCCCCTGGTTTGGTCACAATAAATAATGTTGGTTTGTGGTTAGGTGCCTCCTGGGCTTCTTCAGCATACTGCGCCCAGAATCCAATCAAATTATGTTGAAATGAGGACTCGTCATTGTATTTTATTGCTGAAAAGCTACAGTCGCCTAGTGGCCCCCTGTAGTGAGCACCACAGTTAATTATTGGCGTATAGGCTTGATTCTGCCGAGTCAGTTTACACAGGGCATTAGCCACTGAGCAACCAAATCAGATGAATGAAGAATGGCAACTCTACTAATAAACTTAATAAACTTATATATGGAGCTATCGCCCCTTATTTCGACTCTTATTAATATAAATCGCAGTTTATCTGCAATTACTCAACCACATGAAAAAGATCCCTCTTCAATCCTCCATGTGACTCTTTATATCTCGGTTCCCCAAGCTGGATGCATCCTTGGCTTGTTAACCTTCAATTCAACTTTCCTTTTCTAGAAACTCTCGTTCATATTGAATCTCAGCATAAATCCTCTCAATTCACCAAATGGTCATCATTTTGATCAATTGTAATTTGTATACCTTTTTCCATAAATCTCAAGACTCTTCTCGATTCCCCCTCTGATCCATTGGTATGGGTAGCATATCATCCAATCATATCGACTTCCTGACAGTCCTTTCCTCAGACTACTAGTGGAAACCAATTTATTCTGGTAGTCATTGACCATTTCACTAAGTGGGTGGAAGCGTAGCTCTTCCTACTAAAACGGCCAAAGCCACAGCCACCTTCTTACATTAAAATGTTTTCTCTTGACATGAATGTCCTCAAGTACTACTCTGTGATAATGGGAAGGACTTCACCTCCAGAGTAGTAAAAATCCTGACCACCTTTATGGGAGCACAACAACTTTTTCAGTTCCATACAATTCTCTACCAACTGAACTATGGAGAGAGCAAAAAGTACCCTTGTATCCATTCTATAAAAACTGGCCTCTTCTGATCCATTTCACTGAGATTAATACTTACCCAGTACCCTCATGGAGTACTGGATTAGTTATCACCGGGTATTGAAAATGTCCCCATTCCATGTCTTTTATGGGCGAGAACCAGGAATGTCTGCTCTCCTAGTTAAGTATGTATTCTCCTCTAGAGTTGAGGAGCCTGAGAAAGTTATGTAACGATTGGCTTAATGCATCATCCAGCTCCAATCAGAGGCAATGTCTAATTTAGCAAAAACGGTGACAAAAGAAGGGCAGGCAGCCAATGAGCTCAGAACTATCCTACCTACATTCCAAGTATCTGACATTGTACTAAACTAACATGACCGCATCAGTCCTAGAAGCGGTAAGCTTGGATCAATCTGGGAAGGACCAATCACCATCACCTACAAAAGAGGTAATGAATACTCTATAAAATCGCTAGATACTGGAATCACTATCAACCAAGTACATGGACGCTTCCTTTGGCTTTATTCTCCACTCACCATTATTGAAGGGGGTGATGTCAGAAATTTGCCCTCTCAGCTGCAAGGGAAGAATATCTTGTGTCAAATTTAGCAGAAATGAGGAACTGTCAGCCATTTACGAGTTTCTGATGGCCATAAATGTGATTTCAATGATATTGAAAGTATCAGGGATAATGGCCAAAAGACCCTAGCCAATTCTCAGTGGAACTCCATTATTTGGGTAACGTCATTTTAAACCCCATATAGACGCTATACAAAAAATTTAAACGGTCAGATTACTCCAACCACTTGAAAGACTTCAGAGCAACCAGCGGAAGGTACTCCCCCAGCCATCACCAAGTACCTCACAACACCTACATGGGGGCCACCCCCTTTTATGGGCGTAATGGAGGTCCCTCAGGGTGAAAGTAATTTCTCTAGCAGTGATTGGTTGTGGTACATCAAAACCTTACCACATGGGTACATTCTGCCCCAAAACCCCAGCTTCCGTTTTACCAAAATTAACTTAATCTTCCCAAGATCTGATTTTATCAAAGCCCATATTACCAAAAAAGGCTCATCAAAGCTATTCCAAACTTATCCCCAAATCCATACTACCCTCAAAATCAGTTTAAATACTAGTTTTCAAATATTGGGAAGGGATTGCTTTTTTTTTTACTCCTGCGATCTTAATAAAAACCATAAAAAACCCAAGTTTTTATTAGAGTACATTTTTTAAACCTTTATTAAAATATTTGTGGGATCCAGTGGCGTAAGCACCGGTGAGCACCCATAAGCTGGATTCCTACAACTACTTAAGGCCTATCGTCCTGTCATATCAGAGCCTTGACAAGTACTCATTGATAATAAATTAGTAGATACTGCTTACTCTTCTTCTGATAAATCACCTATGTATCTCATGCTACCTCCATAGTTTGGGAGTCTAGTTACAAACATAGCTGTTCAAATTCATAGAATTTCAGTTTTTGACATCATCAACAGCAGTTTTCCCATGAATGTTATTTTATCCTAGTTGATGAAATGCATCAAGATCTCTCCAGATTTGCCACATTACATGGAATATGGCACAGCTGGACCACAGTTAACACAATACATAGGGCTTCTTCTTCTTTATTTATTCATTTTAGGAAGCTTACCATGAATTCCCCGCCATTGCACTGGATAACCTGAGATATGAACTTCTCAGAACTCAGTTTCTCTGGGACTACACTGCGGTAGTACATTTTGATATAGGATTTCTATCTCCTCTGGGACATTGGGTTTCCTTTATCTTCAAAACCTCAAATGAATCCAAAGCAGAGGTCAAGGCTTGGTATTGCTTATTAAAAAGTAAGAGTTGAATCAATTGACTTGATTATAATATAATGGGATCTCAAGTATGGTTGCCTCGCCCGCCATGGATGGCTACAAAGGCATGCCAATTTATCTATCTAAGCTGACCACTATACTTCTGAAGTCCCAAGTTATTGTTATCACTTGGGTCCACATTAATACCCCACCAGATACCTGCTATAGATTTAAGGTCTAGATAACCCATATGCCAAAGAGGTCCTAACCTGTCCAGGGAATCTAGATCCCGCCTATGCCATAACCATATTGGTGCAGTTGGCTAACCTTACTAAAAAACATAGTGTAATGATCACCAATAGTATTACCGCATGTTTGCCTTCTACTGTTGGAGGCTATTTATGATGTCCGTAGCTTTGGAAGTCTGAGGGATTTTGGGAGGAGACGCCCCCATCAGTGGCTCTAGTTGACACCTGTATCAGAAAGGAGCTCACTGGGGAACAACAACTCCGGGTTCAAAAAGTATTAAAGGAGTACTTAAACCTTTTTTATGCCTCACCTACAATTCTGGGAGCTGAGTGGGGTTATGTATCATGTGGGACTGGGGAAGCTCACCCTTCCAGTCCCAACATTGCCAGAAAAGTAAGGTTAAAGAAGCCCAGGTGGCGGTAGAGCTCAAACAACTACTTAAAGCCAGACTATTGATGACTTTGCGCAGTCTCTGGTCCTCCCTCCTTCTGTTGGTTCAAAAGAAAGATGGCAGTCATTGGGTGGTGATAGACTACCGCCAGCTCAACTCCATCAATAAGAAAAAAATTTATCCATTGCGCCAAATTGATGACGCTCTACGATTACTCACCTGGTCACAAAACTTTTCTGTGATGAACCTTACATGTGGGTATTGGAAAGTGGAGCTCTCCTCTGAAGGATGAGCCAAGTGTGCACTCATAGCCAATGAAGGGCTATTAAAAGTTACCAGGATGCCTAGGGCCTTTGTAATGTGTCGCCACCTGCTTATGCGACATGGACGGGATCCTTGGGGATTTGAAATTATCCTGTGTCCTCGTATAACTTGACAATATCACTGTCTTCTCACTAACTTTTAATGGTCATATGGAGCACGTTTGGGAATTTTTCAATCATCTTAGAAAGGCTTTGACAAAACTCAAATTTATGAATTGCTCCTTCTTCCAGTCAGAAACGGAGTTCCTCAGACATAAGGTCCCAAAAGATGGCATCCAGACCATTCTGGACAAAGTTGAAGCCATTGAAAAGATGTCGCGCCCTAAGAGCCTGAGGGATTTCCAGGTATTCCTTTTTTGGTGTGTTATTATTATCAGTTCATCCCTCAATTTACCAACCTAAACGAGCCCCTACTTTACCTCATGCAGAAGAACATGCCTTTTGAGTGGTGGTTAGAACAAGAAAAGTCTTTTAATGTATTAAGGACCACTCTTTGCACTAAACCCATTTTAGTTCATCAACATTTTTAGAAACCTTTTTTGATATTAACAGATGCAAGTGATGTCGCTGTTGGGGCCATCTTAGCTCATTATGATGAAAATCAAGTTGATCACCCAATAGCTTATTTCAGCAAGACCTTGATCAAAGATGAATGGAACTATAGCATTTTCAAACAGGAAAGCCTGGCTGTTTTGTTAGCAATTAAGAGCTTTTGGCCTTATCTCTATGTCACACTTCACCATCGTCACAGATCATTCCTTGCTCCAACGGCTTCAGCAAATGAAAGACCAGTTGGCTAGTTAGCCCGATGGTCCCTAAGGCTATAATTTCACTATTGTTCATTATGCAGGAGCGATTCACCAGAATGCCGATGGTCTCTCTAGAATGCTGGTACTGGCTGCCTTGACCCCTGAGGAAGACTGACTATACAATCAAGTTAGCCGGACATAATTCTGGGAGTTGGAGACTACCAAGATCCAAGCTGAGCTCTGGATGATGACCTGAGACACTCAGATCAAGAAAGGAATGTTATATAAAAAGTCAATAAGAAATGGATCCCCTACATCTTTTCTTCTTTACAAACTGAAGTTATCTTATAGTGGCATGCAACTGTGGCACATGGTGCAGTAAAGAAGACTCACAAGTGCTAAAGACAAAATGTTACTAGACCTAATGGTAATAACCAACCAGGAGGTTCTTGAAGCTTGTATGACATGCCAGTACCAAGATCAAGCTGGTCCCTGATATCAGCACTCAGTCTTTGCCCCACTGGGTCCTTTAAATGTCATTGGCATTGATTTAGTAAGCCCTCTTCCCACCGGGCTGCATAGCCTAAATTATACCCTCATACCCATGGATCATTTGACCAAATGGATTAAAGCGATTTCTGTCCCTGCTGCCACTAGTAAAGCCATGGCTCTTTTTCTTATTGAATTTGTTTTCACCCAGCATGGATGCTCACAAACTTTGCTTCTGACAATGTGTTAAATTTTACCTCGCATGTAATCCAAGAACTTACTTCACTTTTTGTTACTACCCAGAGTTTCGTTGCCCCTTACAACCCATCGACCAATGGAGCAGTGAACCGTGCTAACAAACCCTTGTATCTATTTTTGGGAAGATGTCCGTCTATGATCCTACTCTCTGGAATCATTATCTACCCAACAACTCGCTTTCTTACAGAATAAGCTACCATCAGATCATCAAGATGTCTTCTTCAAAGCTCTACATGGGCGTGTTCCTCAGTTAAAAAGTAACATTCAGCCACTGATTGATACGTCCGCAGATTGGACTCTGATTTAACTTTGAGGGCCTTATCCAATGAAATGTCTAACTTCAAGAACTAGCCAAGCAAGGCATTGTCACCACCACATATAGGGAGACATCCCAATTAAATTTTGGATGACACTCCCTACCAATTGTTTCAATTTGGTAATCTCATTATATTTTTCACCAATGACCTAGAGATCAACAGAACAAGCTTACGTTCTTTAGTCTGGACCTTATATGGTCATTCATAAGGTGAACTCGGAGTATTCCATTGCTGGTGTCAATCAGGGACAGTGATGAATCAATTACTTGACTGATTAATTCAATTATACCCCCCTCTGACAGTACCTTAAGGGGGCGTTGTCAGTATTTGAGATGATGAGCAAGCCTAAATTACTACTACTTATTGAGCTTGGTAGAACAACAATTGTACAAGCGCAAATGAAACCTTACCCCGAGGAACCAATACTAGATTCAACCAAGAGGATCACGTATATGAGAATCGATGGAAACACCTTCAAAAATCCAGTCCCTGATCTCAAAAACTTGAGAGGCCTGGAACCCACCACTGCGGTCATGAGGACGAAGCAGAAAAATAAGGGTGCCAACCAGGTATATTAATCTGGAAGGCAGTGAATGATCCTGATCATACTGGGCCATGAAGGTCCTTGAGGCACCATGTCCCCAAACGCCTATATATATTGACGCCATAAAACAATAAAAAGTAGTCTATATTTGTCCTATATTTTTCATTTTTTAACATTTCAGCTTGTTTACAGCTTCAAGACCATTCTTAAACTTTGGAGTCAGTCAAGAGAACTGTTACTTTGAGAGTAAAATCATGGGTGCAGAGTCACCCTTGCCTGATCCTCCTCCAACTCCATTAATATCACACGCTAGCACTACTGATATAATGGCCCTGACAGGAATGGCGTTGCTTATGCAGTTCTTCTTTCTCTGGGTCTAATTGACTAATTGCCACTACAGTACTCTACCTATTGTATACCGCCCCACCTTTTATATTGGACCCTCTAATATAGTTTAACAAGTTCACAGCTTGCATTTCAAACTGGGAAGAGGAGGTTTTAGTACTTGACAAATTGACTACCTTTTTTAATAAAACAACAAAATTGTAAAAACTTTTCTTTCTCGTTGCAAACACTTTTGCAACCCATTCAATTCAAGACTAAATCTAGTTTGATAATCTCATAGAGGGGATTAGTCTGCGCCCATGTCTGGGAGCAGTTGGGCAAGCAAGGCAAGAGGAGCAGGCGGAAGGCCCGCGGCCTCTAACATTCAAAAACGCCCCGGAGAATCTGGCGGAATAGAAAAAAATCTAAAAAAACCGGCGGTCACAATTTCCCCAGAGATACTCGCGTGGCAAGCATGATGCAACCAGTACATCAACACACCACATTCCCAGCCACTTTCGTTGGTGGAATTCGGAGTCCGTGTGTATCTGGACATCAAAAAACGGCCCTATGGGAAAAATTTTGTGAAGATGTACACAAAATTTTCCCGACCGCGGTGTATGTTGCACCTCACTCCATGTCATGTGGTTGGCTGGACCTAGGTTCCGAAAGCAAAATAGCAGCAGATGAGGCTGCAGCAGTGCACATAGTGGTCAACCTCCCCGAGGGCAACAGGTCGTTGAAACTAAACGCACCAGATGGACAAAATCAAACTAAATTTTCCTCACGTTTGACTTTTTGCCTACTATGGTAAAACATGACATTTTGGAGCAACACCTGAAAGCTGGTCTCGCCATATATGGCGAAATACAATATTTCAAAATGCAACATTTCACGCTGATGCCACACCTGTGCACCAGCAAAGCCATTGCAGTTCTGACCCCAACTGAGGAGATCACGAAGGACCTAACCCAGATCCTGCACTCCACCTTTATTGACATCGCAGGGCACACCACCCACCCATTCTGGGTAACCGTGGACAGCGCGCCCCCCATTTGCACCCACTGTGATGCGTTCGGCCATAAGGCGCATGCATGCCCCATCAAAGAGGGCATCATATTCCAAGAGCACCCCTAGGCAGCCATGGCCAGCGGAGAGGCGCACTACGAACCAACTGCAAGCACCAAGGAGGCTTTCCTGTGGGGAGCACAAGGCTGCTACCTATTGGTAAAGCCCATCTCCCCGCAGGAGCGGAAGAAGGCCAAGCAGGCCTGTAGGACTGCAGCCAAGGAAGCGGCCAAGGCCACCACCACCATCCCACACTCACAACGCCAGGAGGACATGAAGACCTTTGCGGCGGAAGCAACTTGGAAATCCATCACCTAATCAGATTGGGAGACCCATGCTGAATGGGCCACTCAATCTGAGGATCCAATGGGAGATTTGATCTCACCCAATCGCTGCACCCAAGCCCCAGTCAAAACTGACTTGGGACCTATCCCAACCAAAAAATATTTTTTTGCCCCACTAGACGGTGCACCAAACTTATCCGCACCGCAAAAAATTCGTCCAACGTCGGGAAAAAAAAAGCGAAGGCCAAAGCCAACGCGACTCTTTCCACAAAAATTAACAAAAACCCCAATAGCGTTGCTGCTAATACCCGCGCTGCTGTGAAAGCCCGTGGGGACCTGGAAGAGGCTGGTGGGCCCGGGGGCCCACCCCCTCACACCTAAGGTGCGATGGGGGAAACCTTCACTCTAGGGATGCTGAATATCGCCGGACTCAAGGCCTCCTCATCCCGGGCTAGGAAACTGAGTTTTTACAAAACAATTTACCCGTGGATATCCTGGCCATCCAGGAAGCCCACTGTCCACGAGGTTCCAAGGAAGCTTGGAAAACAATGCTCCTACCATCCCTATCCTTTTGGTTGAAGCACTGTGGGGTGCTAATTCAGAAAAACAATTTTTTCAAACTTACATCTTCAGAAACATTCCTAAATGGCTGAGTGCTCGTTGTCACCTTCTCATGGGCCAATGTTGCACACACAATTGTCAACATTTATGCCCCAAACGGTGCACAAGAGCGTCGGGAATTTTTCTTGTCAGTCAAATCCCTCCTGCTACCCCCAATTCTTTCCTAATTGGCGACATGAACTGTTGGCTAACCTCACCAATGGACCGGTGGCCACCCTCACCCCACGCCCCACAGGGTCACGTAGAACTACGCGTTCTAAAAGCCACCCTTGGGTTAATGGATGCGCTGCCGTGACATGCCCCACTGCTCAAAAACATGACGCGTCCCCACGTCCACAACGGCCAATTAAGGTCCATGACCCGCATCAATCTTATTCTAGCACCGGCGAAATTCCAACCCCATATCTCCCACTTCAAAACAAAGAAAATGGAATTCTCCGACCACCAACTGGTCTCAATAACATACTACTTACCCGTCACAGTTGCAAAGGCCCCACATTGGTGCAAAATCCGCCCCCCAGAGCTTGCGTCGCCAGGATTTTCCACGTGGGTGGAAGAGGCAACTTTGGAAAAATCATTTGTTGCACCGTTTTTTGTGGACCCCATTTCCACATGGGCAACTTTCAAAGAAGACACCATCCGCCACTATCACCATCTCTCATCCAGATGCTCACGAGCCACATCGGCGGTTATATTGTGCGCGCTGGCGAAATTGGCCCACTTGGAGTCCAACATTCCAGCCTCAGGATATAGCCCTGCATGGGGCCAGAAGTGGGCGGAGGCAGCCGCCCACCTCAACGCACTTGAAAGGCAACACAAACATCGGGTTTGTGTCCAATACAGGGCCACACGCATCACTAAAGGTGACAAGTGCACCGCATACTTCTTCAAAAAATCTTTTGCACCACGCCAGAGCGTGGCCTGCACACAGGTGTGAAGATCAGATAATTCTATTGTGGACACACTGGCTGAAGTGGCAATCGAAATGCAAAGATATTACTCCAAGTTATATCTTGAGCTGAACCAATTCAGCCAGCCAAAATGGCGGAATTTCTCAACAGAGCTCATATCCGCACCATTTTCTGATACCCAGAAATAATGAATTTAATTACTCCAAACGAATTATGGACTACCATTTACGGTGCGCCAAACCGAAAATGCCCAGGCCCAGATGGCATTCCATATGAGTTCTACAAAAAATATTCTAAATATATATCCCCATTGCTGCTAGCCTCACTCAACCAAAGCCTGTTGGAAACGTGCCTCCTACCAGGAGGACATGAGGCCTTTATGGTCACAATCTTCAAGAAAGGGGATAGGCTAGACTTAGCCAACTGGCGCCCCATTTCTCTAACAAACACAGACACCAAAATTTTAACAAAAATCAAGGCTAACCGTTTAGGGAATGTAGCATCTGCCACCATCTCCCCAGAACAATTCGGTTTCATCCCCAGAAGGTCAATTTGGGATAACGTGCACTCTGTGGCTAATGTGTGTCAGTCCACAGCCTTTGGGGCACTTGTACTCTTGGACCAACAAAAGGCCTATGATAGAGTAAACTGGGAATACCTTAGGGCCTGCCTCCAACAATTCCGCCTACCTCCCCGCTTCATTAACTGGGTGATGCTGCTCACGGAATCTGCAACAATGGCAGTGCGCGGCCCAGGTTTCCTAATGGAAGTAGTCCGTCCTCAAAGGGGCCTGCGACAAGGGGACCCCCTGAGCCCACTCTTATACAACTTCAGCCTTGACCCACTACTGCAAAATGTGAATGCCCAACTCACTGGGGTCCATGTGCCAGGCCAAACCCCAGTCAAGATGATGGCATTTGCAGATGATTGCGTGGTGGGGGTGTCTAATAACAAAGATGCACGCGCGCTTGAAGCCCTCATCCAGGAATATTCCCGGGTAAGCAACGTGGCACTGAACCCTTCCAAAACCGAAATCATCCTCCTTGCTTGGTTTCAGAACTGCTGGGCCCCAGCAAGTAGTTCCCAACCCGGCCCATCTGCTCGCCCACGTCCACGCCTTACTAACTCAAAACACACCGCTCCACTGGTGCTCCCCTTTGTGCCACAACCTACCATAGGACCGGTACGCCATCTGGGCGTGTGGTTGGAGGTAGGTGGATACGCGTCAGCAGTAATGGAGTGCCATATACTGGACAACGTGACGAAGCGAATCGCCTCTCTCAGAGCCCACCCTACTACCCTCACTGGCAGGGTTGTTCTTGCCAACTCTATGCTCCTATCCAAAGTCTGGTTTGGAGCCCACGCCATCCCCTTCTCCCCAAGCTTCTTCAAATCCCTGTATGCTTTGCTACAAGGTTGGCTTTAGTCAGGCCGCCCTCCACCAGTATGGCTAGAGGTCATGTTTGGCCCTCATCATCATGGTGGCATGGGTCTGCTTGACTTCAAAGCCCATGTTGCCAAGATCCTGGGCACCTGGATCGCGGCTGTCACTGCTCCTACACTCCCATCCCAACACTGGTCCCGCGCGGCCCATTCCAACTTCTCCCGAGCCTTGGGCCTCAACAATCCATCAAACCCCCACTCCCTGATGAAATACCTCGCATCACACACATCAACCACAGGTCCTCACGGGACCAAAACCCACTACAAACGAATCCTGCTCTCCATGCGAAGCGCAGAGTGGAGAATTCGTATTAGTGGACATACAACCTGAAGAGGCCGCCCCTCTCCTCAGTTCACACAAGAGGTACAGGGGCTACCCATCCATGATGACGTGATCCTCATTCGACCCCAAGTCCTATCCAGGGTGGACTACCTGGACATGATGGACATCCCTTATTCCACTGAGACCCAAAAGACTATCTGGAAATACGCACACCATCCTCTGTTGCAGCCTCAAGTCTGCTCCCATGTGTGGCGCTGCCTGAGGCAGGTGTATCGTACAGCTGAGCGCTCTAATGCTTTACACTCATCCTGTGTCGTGTGTGGCCAGTATGGAACGCTGTTTCACCACCTGGAGAAGTGCCCCACCTCTAAAGTAATATGGCGCGAAGTCCAACGTCTGCTAGACCAGGATCAAACACATCCTTTCAGTCTGTCAAGAGATATGTTTGCTTCATCAATGGCCTCCCCCTCCCACCCTCCCTCCATGCTCTGGTGGTTGCAATCGCCATGTGGACTATCCACACGATTGTCTTGGATGCCATCGCTGGATCCATCCCCACCCTCCCTGAAGCTGTCCACAGATTCCGGTCTCATTTGGTGGATCACTTTCAAGCGTGGATGTTTGGATATCTCCCACCGCGTTGCCAACAGCTGGTCTCCTCCTGGTTCCCATTCTGGTTCATCAAATCAGACCCCTTCCTCCACACGTGCTCAATAGTGGCTACGTCCCCTACACACGTTCCCTCCCCCTTCCCATAAGTGGCGTTCCCACTGGCAACAAGAGATAGCATCGCTTCTCTGGGGTGCCTCCCCTGGTACTAAGTTTTGTCTCATCTGAGTCATTTTTGGAAGTGTACGTCCCATGGTCGGCCTTCCCAGCAATAAATTTAAAATTTAAAACAACAAAATTGTGACGCTGCTTTTGGAAGAAGTGATATTCTCCTTGACAAAAAAGGGTTGTCAAGTACTTTCAGCATGAGTGCTCTCACAAAAAAAACATCATGAAACAGGTTCATCAGAAATGGGCGGATCAAGTCAAGTGAAGATGGTGACTGTGGCCAACCACGTACTTCAAAACTACTTACAGCTCTTATCCTAGAAATATGACTTTGGCTGAAGTGAATGTTTAACTCACACTTTTTGGGGGAGAAATTTAAAGCTTACCATAAAAACCTGTTCAGATAATGCACAAAAAGTATTTTAGTGGGTTACAAAAACTCACTGGAGAAGCTCTGAACTGGTTTACTAGAGCTCTGAATAAAAAATAATCTGTGTTCTGATTATGAGACGTTAATATGTGAGTTGTAAGAAGCAACCCTCTGAAAGTACAAAATTACAGGTACTGATTGTTTTGTTGAACCTTCATCAGGAAGGTCAAACCACTGAGGAATACAACCAAAAGTTTTTATATGTTTCATGAGATTGAGTTAGATGATGTAATGGGAGTAATATAATTTTTTCAGGGGATAGGAGGTCTCCTGGCTGAGCTGATATGACAACATCACATTACATTGCCTTAAAAGGGTAGTTAGCAATTTCTGCAAAATTAGTTTTTGAGATTAAATGCTGGTATGGAAAGGGTCTTCCTTCCAGAGATGAGGAATTGCCATAAGTAATGAAGAATATCAGTGTCACTAAAAATAATTGTTTACTATTGTCATAGTACTGAATTTCTGGAGATGTGTTGCCCTAATAAATGAAAGTCTTCTTTGTTGTCTACGCAGTAAAAAAATAAATATCACTATTATCCTACTTTGCCTGTAAACTTATATATGGGGATATTATGCTACATACTGAGGACTTATTGGATATGAAGCCTCCAGTACTTATGTCAGAAGAGTTGGTACAACGGTTGGGATTGGTCATTGGGACTAAGCACTGACTGTAACTCTGTGGAATGGGGAGCGGCCTGTTGTCTACAGTTGTGTCCATCCCATAAATCTGGAAATTGTGTCCCTAAGAACTAAGGTAAAATTCTGTGGACTAAAAACCACACTTCAATCTTTGATCTTTAGTTTCCCTTGGTTAAGAAAGACGAAACTTTATTTGATTATGGCTGGAACACTGTCACAGTCAAAGTTGGAGAGAAACGTGAGGAATAAACGTTAAAAAATGGCATAACTATAAAATTGTCTTCAGTAGAGGTACCTGAATTTTTGGAGCCCTGTAAAGAGAGAATTTGGCTTAACCTCAAACATAGTCTTCAGTGTTTAATGTGTAATAAGATATATAAATTTTAGCCCACAGTCCTTTTCATCATGCGATTGACTTGGTAGAAGGGAAGCTTTCTACTCATGGGCCAGAGTATAACTGCAAAAAACAGGAAATGGTGGTGTTGCACAAGTATTTGGACAGTGTTGCAATTGGTTTACAAATCATCTTTATAACTCAATTATTTACCTAATTTTACTATAAAGAAAAGAAAAGAGAGGTTTCAATTGATTTTATGCTACTCAATGTTGTTTTATAATTTTCAGTTGATATAATCACATCGCCCCTGTACTCATGTTACTATATGTTAATGTTAATTGGAAATATCAAACTATTATTATTTACCTCGCCTTAGCGCCACTGATTTATGGTAGCTATTAAGTATAAGTTTTTTATCATTAATAATGCAATCCTTGAATCATTAATATATCAGTTATCTTTCCCAGCGGCCGTGGTATTTGTATCAAATATAAAAAATAATATTAACTACTTGGTTGGGCACCACTAGTGCTAAAAAAATAATATCAACTACTTGCCCCTGTGACCGCATAAACTAATTGCTAATAGGATTATTAATAATACTTTAGCCATCTGCCAGTGTCTCTATGGAAATTTACTGATTGCTACTGTTGTGTAATTTCCCTGAGGCCAAAACCTTAGCATCCCTTCTTTTTCTGCTAAATTTGCAACTAACTTAAGACTACTCAATGCTACTAAGTTATCCTATATTTGCACCAATGTGAATAAGATATTTTGAGTAATATAACAAAAACTAACATTCTAGAAGAGATTTGTTTTAGTGTAGCTTGTAGAAGGTTAATACAACAAAGAATATTCACTGTGAGCCGTTGAGCCACTGCCATTATTTGATATTACAGTATGCTTTATAAATTTTATTTTGTTAAAATCTACTTACAATAGATAAGTTCTTTTGTTTGAGGGTTTCATAAGGTCACTGACTTCAAACTGTACATTCTTAATTAGGTGCTTATTGACCTGTTCCATTAGTAGTTAATGCCTAAGTGCCAGTTCTAACATTTTGGTGCTCACTAAAGGGGGCTCATTCCTTTAACTTGTAACAACATTAAGCTGATGAGTCATGATGAGAATATTTTGTTTGCTGATTTAGAAAGATCTATGGATTCTGAATCTGCCGCTCTAAGGCTCAGAAAAAGTTTTGTCAACCTCTTTGTCAAATGTGTGACAAAATAACTGGCCACATGGGCTTGCTTTTTGAAACCTTGTTGAACCAAAATCATAGTGTTTCTAATAAATAAAACAATGGATGAATATCAATGTGTTCATGGCATAATGTAACTTTTGACTAAAGTTGTTAAGTGTAACACTGACCAGCAGCGAGAGATGACTCACTGCAAATAAGTAGTTTCCACTTAAGTACAGCAAAGTGATTTAATAAAGGCTAACACTTAACTTTATGTATGAATAAGATTATGATGAGTAACCGTCAGTAATAGCCATAGTAAGTGTGAAGCCTCAACCTTGGGCTGCAATACAATTATTTAGTAAACAATTTGAGCATATCTTTATCAAAAATTTATCAATATTTTATTAGAAATTTAGACCTGAATTTATAAACCTAATTTAAACAGCATGAAACTGTTAATAACGCAAAATTCACTGTTAAATGAATCTGGGATGAATTGCCCCATTAATGCTCCACTAGCCAATGAGATAGGAAGAATGCCCAGGCTGAGTTACTAAACATCCTATTAATAGGCCTGAGGATGAATTAAGTGTTTAAAACCTTAGCTCACCTCACTAACCACCTCATGACACATATTATGCTTTATCACCATTTTTGGCTTTCCAATATCAGATAATGGAGTCAGCACACTAACCTCAGCTAGCTTAACTTTAGAGGCTGACTCACTGCTCAGGTGTTCTACTCCGCACAGATTAGGCACCAGACAACCTTTTCTAACATCAAAATCGCTCTCAATAAGCAACTAATCTCAGATGCTACCCCTTGGCGGATCAATCACTTGGTTAACTTGTCCACGCACAAGGCAAACTTCTTGACAATCTTAAACATTCCAACATATGTTGGCCCTCAGGACTCAACAGGAACCTTTCCAACATCTTCTTTGGTGTTATAAGAACCAAGGTATCCTCAACAAAAAGTGACTTCTTCCAAATTGGTTAATCCCAGACTGGTTACTGGTGACAGTGTATCTTATTAATCTCAGATGGGTTACTGGAGATTGCAAAAATCAATACAACACAAGTTCAAACAAAAAGGGTAACATTAAGATTCTGGAAAGGTTTTTTATAAAGATATAAAACAAAATGTTTTATACTTCAGGGGGTTTAAGATATAAAAGGAATGAAATATTATAAATAATTGGGTTTAGTAATACAATATGAGGATTTTTTCCAATCCTCTAGTCAGACGTTTTCCAACAGCTTCTTTAGTCTCTTTGCTCATTTTAGCCAAATCTTGTAGCTGTGAGCTCCATCTCATGGTTACCTTTGAACCTGGATAATCAGGGGACTTTTTATTAGGTGCCACTTCTGGGTTTCGCCCATTATACTTGCTTTAGATATTTCTTTATTGCCTAATTTGGCAATACACTTCTCAGCTTTAAAGTTGATTGAAGGTGCTCCTATGATGTTCCCCACAAAGTTGTTTTGAGTAACGCTCAAAATTGGATGGTTACCCATTTTTATATTATTCATGTATAAACTTTGGGTGCGTCCTTCAGGATAATTTGGTTCGCTCATCTTTTTATCACCAGCGGAAAATAAATTATTTTGGACCCCTGAAGTTATGAAAGGGGGCCTTTTAACATAAGGAAATTTGGCATCAACATTGTTTTAATAAAAATTCTCTGATTCAGCAGGGCGAAAATTATTTTGCATGCCATCATTGCTTGATAACTGAAAATTTCTTGGTTCACCCTCGACTATAAAAGGGCCTTGTTTGCCCATCCATGGTGACCTGGTTGACAGTACTGCAACCAATTTGGGGTTAATTGCACCCATTCCACTGGTCAAGGAATGACTAGGGGAACCAATCACATTCATGACACTTCCCTTTTCATGACAAGATTTGAAGGATAATCAAAGGTGCCAGGTGTGAACTCTATTGAAAACAACGATAGTATCATTTTCTCAGATGGAGAATTCTGCTCCTCTCTTAGTTAACACAAAGGCAGGACCAGTTCAAAAGGCCTGAAGTTTCTTTGGTTGTGTTTCAATCATATAGAAAACAAAACCTTGTCGCCTAACTTGAATTCAGGTAACTTGGTCCTTCTCTGGCTCTTTCATTGTCCTGTAGGGAGGCTCACTTCAATTTGCTTGAAGTTTCTAACTATATTCTAATCAGGTCTCCAGATAACTCCTGTTGGTAACTCCCAAGTAGTAGGTTTCTTCTATCTACTGCTATGATCAGTGTTATGAGGGTAGGCAACGCAGCCTCTCACCCATACAGGGCTTTGAAGGGGGATATTTCAATCACATAGTGATAGCTAAACTTGTAAGCCATCAGCGCTGATGATAGCAGCTGGTCCTACATTGACTTGTATTTTAGTGCCATCTTCTTTAAATTCCTCCCAGGGTCCCATTTGCTCTCTTGATACTTCCGTTGGAAGATATATTGTAGGGTGTGGTAAACTGTTGCTTTACCCCTAAAAATCCATCACTTTCTTCACTACTTCTGAGATAAAGTTTTTTCCATTGTCTGACAGAAAATTTGAGAGACATTCGTGACTTGTAATCACCTGATTGTATAAGAAATGGGCAGTAGAATTTTCAGTGTACATCTTGACTGTGGATGCTTCATACCACTTAGAAATTCTGGTCAATCTCCACCAGGATGAACTTGAGTCCTCTGGATGCTGTTGGCAATGGTCCCACCACGTCAATAGAGACATTGCTGAACGGTGAAGTGGGGGATAAGAGTAAACTCAAATCGCCTTTACAGTAGATTAAACCCAAGTAAGGTATACACAACTCAAAGGCTTGATGTACTTCATTGGACACGCACTCCAAGTAGAGCCTCTCTTTAAGGTAAGCTGACTCCTTTAAAATTGTCCATGGTCCACATGCTTGTGAGACTCCATCACTATTTCCATGAGATCACTGAGCCAGATATATGGATACTATTTTTTTGGACTTTCTTCAGGAGACTTCCATCAACACGCCAGGTGTCTTTAGAAAATTTCAACAGGACGCTCTTGACTTCTTCTGTCTCGTCCTGCCAGGCTTCTTCAGGTAACCCAATTAGGTGAAAAGTCGATTTCTCTCCAGAGTCTGAAGATGGAATAGCACTAGTCTTACAAACCATCCGCCTTGAGGTGTTATTCTCCTGCTCAATTTATGATCTCTATACCATACCCTTTAGAGGACATACCAACGGGAAGCGTCAATCTGGATCCTTCAGGTTTCTTAACCAGAGGAGTGACGCGTGATCATTGACTACTTTGATATATAATCCATATAGATAAGGTCTGAAGAGCTTGACTGCTTTGATTACTATGAGGCATCTGCGTTCAGTAACTGTGTAATTCTTTTTGCCTTGGTGAATACTATGGAGTAAAAATCAATGGGTGATCTAACTCATATTTTCCAGTTGTGCTAAGATTGCACCAAGTCCCACACCACTGGCATCAATGTACAGATAGAAGTCTTATTGAATACAGATATGACAATTTTGGTGATACTACCAATTGTAACTTCAACTGCAATAATGCCTGCTCCAGGCTCCATTAAAACTTCATCTTTTAATCAACAGGTAGGTAAGGGGTGCCACCATTTCTGCAAAATGTGAGATGAACTGCCTGTAGCAACCCACCATTCCTAGGAACACTTGAACGTCCTTCATACTATTAGGGTGGCTACATTGCCACAATCACATTCACTTTCCCATCCCACAGCTTAATCCGGCTTGGCTTAACATGCTTCAGTTACTCTAGTTGTCGCTTGAGGTAAGTATACTTTCTTCTCTTCAATTTCAGATTAGATGTGCGCAGCCGCGTGAAGATCACCTGGTGGTGCAGCAAGTGTTCTTGAAACGTGTGACTGAACACAGTAATGTCATTGAGCTATATCAACATACTTAATAGCTTAAGATTGCCAAAGATGCAATCTATCACTCAGTGGAAGGTTGCAGGGGTGTTACAGAGCCCTAAGGCATTCTCATGGGCTCAAACAACACTTGGTTGCTGATTAAGGCGCATTTCTCCTGGTTTTCATGTGAGAGCTCCATTCCAGTAGCCGCTGATTAAGTCCATTAAAAAAACTATTTTAAGCCAGACAGGCTTTAAAGCATTGTTGATGTGCGGTGATGGATATAAGTCCTTCTTGGTAATCTCACTTAGGCAGTGGTAATCCACGCCTAACCTATGGGTCCCATCCTTCTTGCACACCTGCAACAAAGAAGATGTCCAGAGATATTTGATGGGCGGATTAGCCTGGCTTGGCTAATTAATGAGCTCTTATATGATGATGGCATCCTCTGTTTTTTAATGGCTGTAAGGTTTGGAGTTAAAGGGATATCAGAACCAGTGTACATCTTATGGACCTCCCCTTTGCACAGGCCATAGTCGTTGAGCCAGTGCTGAAGATGTCAATAAACTCGTCCAAGAGTTCGTCCAACTCTTTTCCTGCTTAAGGGTCTCATCCCCAAACCCGAGCTTGTCAAAACCTACTACTGTGTAGATAGACTTGATATCTTAGCAATTGGTCAGGCGTGCCAGTGCTACAACTTGTCCTTTTAAGACGGATTGATTGAGTAGTAATGTTTACAAAAACAAATTTAAGCTCTCCAATGTAAGTGGTATCATATAATCCTGGTAGTACGCTGAGATCTTGCTCTCAGATTCCATCTCAACTATACTGTTTCAATATTGTTAGGAGGAATCTTAACACTGATTGACAAGGTCATTCTTCTTTGATCACATAGTCGAACTTTTATGCTTTCACTAGCGTTCAAGGGAAGTCTTTCTTCAAAACTCATGGTAGGCAGTAGTTGTTTTACACCCCTTAATGTTAATTAGTTGTGAATTGATAAGTTTATTGATCGGCTTTTACTAAGCAAATATGATGATTTAAGGCTTACAGTCCTCATCCTTGAACTCCAGGAAATGTGGTAGCTCAGATTGCTAACAGTGCTTGTGTTAAAAACGATCTTCGCCTAAACTCTATAATAAACTGTCTCACGATCAGGAAATTATATCGGTCATTGTCTAATACCACTGTGGCTTCCATCAGGACCAAGAGCCCAAATTGTAAAGGAAAAACAGAGTAACCTACTAAGGAATTGGGTAATGTCAGGGCCTGCAGTACGGTATTTCACATTGTAGTCAATGTCAGGCATAAACTTGGCTTCTTCATAAGTTTGGAGGAGTAAATGTTCACTAGAGTCTTGGTGTCCAGCACTTCCAGTACGCTCATCTACTGGATGATAACTTCCACCTTCGTTACACTCTTTACAAAGGGGTTTCTAGTAGCCAGTACATCAGTGCTAGAAACCTCAAATTGTTGTAAAGCAACAGTGCTTGTATTAGGCAGGTTAGTGTCCTCGCCTACTGATGCCACATTCTTAAAAGTATGCGCGACCAAATGCTCTCCTTCTTTAAATGGATTGATTACTTGGGTAGGCTTATTTTCTTGGCCCAAATAAGTATTGCTTGATACAGATCCAGATGCCCCATGAACACTTAACTAGATGGTACGGCTACTGTGTAGGTGCCTCTAAGACATGGTAACTTACACTAGCCAAGTCATAATCTTCATGTTTATCCTCAACCTCAATGTGGAAGTCCACCTCATTTTGGTGTTGGGTGTGTCCTCTTTATATTTGGTTCCTTTGTTTTGGCGATAACCAATGGATAGGATCAAATGAAGTACCAGGTTGGTGACATCTGTGGCACTTAAATTCTTGACATGGCAAGCGTTCAGGCAGTTTGTTGCTCTTCTCCTTGGGCTTTTCATTCTTATTGTTGGAGACATAAACGGCCTTTTTAATTGATAAGGGGGTGATGTAGGTGCCATGCCCTTAAGTTCCAATTTTGACGTCCCTTGTACGTTGAATAGCACCTCCTTAAGTGCGTTGAGAGTCGTCGCGCTCTTGAGTGCCAAAGGCATGTGCATCTTCAAATTAGGATGCTGCCTTTAAGGTGCTTAACAAATAGTATTAGCGGTAGGAAGATCCATTGTTCCTGTGGTCCACAACTGCCGGGCTTCAAAGTAGTGAAAAGAAACGTAATTTGCAACTGACTCATTTTTCTAATATTCATCAACAGGAACTCTTGTTTCGTATTCTGGACATCCTATTTACTACCAAACTTGGAGAGTAAGATTTTTTTGACTTTACCTAAGATAATACAGGTCTTTAGCTCGCGCTGAGAATCTCCTGAGCCTCGCAGATAATGCACCCGTGTATGTGGTGATCCTTCTGGCAATTGCTAGCACCATCCATGTATTTTCATACATTAGGAGGAAATCTGCAATTGTCCCCTCTCCAGGTGTATCAAGGCCTTGAAATATAAATTAAGATTGGGATTCTCAGCAACAGAATTGGCATGCATCATGGTCAGATGAGTACAAGTTCAGACTAGTTGTGGTGAATTCTGTTGAGCAGTACAAACAGGTTTCTCCATTAAAGTTCTAGGTCGATTAGAGGTAAGCTCTAGTATGGTATGTATCAATGACTTCAGGTCTTCTATACTATATTCCATCACAAAAAGCATGTTGCATAGTTTTCCAGGTGCTCTCCATATTCATTAAGAGCGGTGATGGTATCTCCATTCTCTTTTTGAGAGATACATGTCTATCCTTGATTTTCCTAAGCGTAGTTTCCAATCTCACAATAGGTGATGGTCCTGCAATATAGGTAGTGAGGAAATTTAGCTCTTCTAGCGGTCTCCTTGATGCGCTCAAAATCAATGAATATATTATGCACTTCTAATTACAGGGTACGGAGTCTAGTATGGAAGGCAACCTCCTCCATACCAAGATTCAGAGGAATCTTCCTCGTGATAAACCTTTATATCATCATCATTGGCACTTTTCTCAGAAGAACTATCTCGATCATCGCTAGGGCCTGATGATGCAAGCCCTGTAGTGAGCACCAAATTCACTCTGACCTCAGCTTGCTTAACTTTAGAGGCTAACTCACTGCTTAGGGGGTCTAATTTGCAAAGATTAGGCACCAAAAAATCTTCTCTAATATAATAAACGCTTACTAAGCAAATTATTCTCAGATGCTACCCTTGGTGCATCAATAATTTGGTTAGCTTGTCCACGCACATGGCGAACTCTTGACACTCTTAGATATTCTTATATATTTGGGTCCTCAGGATTCAACAGGAACCTTTCCAACCTCTTCTTTGGTGTTATAAGAACCAAGGTATCCTCAACAGAGAGCGTCTTTTTTCAAATTTGGTCAATCACAGACTGGTTACTGGTGACAGTGTATTTTGTTAATCTCAGATGGGTTACTGGTGATTGCAAAAATCGTACAACACAAGTTCAAACAAAAAGGGTAACATTAAGATTCTGGAAAGGTTTTTTATAAAGATATAAAACAAAACGTTTTATACTTCAGGGGGAGTTCAAGGTAAAAAAGAATGAAGTATTATAAAATAATTGGATTTTATGGTATCAATTTGATAATTTTTCACAACTCTCTGATTAGACGTTTTATGACTGCTGCCTTAGTTTCCTTGCTCATTTAAGCCAATTCTTGTAGCTGAGAGCTCCATCTCAATGTTACCCCTGAACCTGGATAATCAATGGCCTTTGTATCAGGTTCTTCTTCTGAATATTAGCGCATTGTACATGCTTTAATACTGCTTTATTGCCTAATTTAGCAAAACCCTTCTTATCTGCAAGGTTGAATGATGGTGCTCCTCTAATGCACCTCACATCATTGTTTTGACCCTTAATTTTTGGATGGTTGCCAATTTTAAAATATGCACGTTCAAACTTTGGGTCTTGCATCAGCGTAATTTGGTTTTCTTATAATTTTATCACTGACAGAATGTAAATAATTTGGACCTCCAAAGGTATAAAAAGGGTCTTTTATAGGGAAAATTACTGGCGGCATCATCTACACTTAAAAATATTCTGAATCGGCAAAGAGAAAATTATTTGCATGTCATCATTGTACAATAAGTGAAAATTTCTAGGTATACCTTCAGCTATAAAAGGGCCTTGTTCGCCCCTATCCATGGTGAACTGATCGCCAGTACCGCCACCAATTTGGTGTTAAATTACACCCATTCCACTGGTCAAGGAATGACCAGTTGCACCATTCATGGTCTCATCCATGACAAATGGGAACCAAAAAATTGGGTTGACATTATTTGACATTAGTCCATCCTTCAAATAGGAATTCTGATTTCCTCCTACTCTGAACCTGGACTGGGCTAATGCCTCCTACATCCCATATATATTTTTACCTTAACATGTGGTATACGCCTATCTTTCATCATCTAGAATAACCCTTCCTTTATTTTAGTTTATTCTTTTTCTATTCTAGTTTTATTTAAAGGACCATTTTGTTCTTAATAAAGCTACTCTTGAAACTTTACCTTTTTTCACTTTCCTTTGCCTTTTTTATTACAGAGATTCTTGAGTGTTCACATCAACAGAGATGCCTTGATGACACCACTTCGGTCAAGAGATTGCCTAGCGTTGACTACAAATTTTGCCTACTCAGATAGCAGAGATTTACCTTGATGATGCTGATTCTGTTGAGAGATTGCCTTAGGAAGAAAGATTTCCCTAAGAGATCCGCTGTCGCTACATATGACTAATAATCAGGTACCTTGAATGGACATGACCTTTATTTCAACAGAAACTCAAAAACAACAATATATAGTGGAGTACCACCGCTTTTATAGTCTATTAGATAAATCCTTAAAGAGTTTATGGAAAGCTGAATTAACAATAGACAAAGCTTTGTCATTAATCAATCACTAAATACATAAGTTTATACTCAAGATGCTAGGTTTGAATCTGATGCTGAAAGCATTGAGGCGATGGTTGGGCGCCTTTTTGCCTATGATTTTTACACTATCCAACTACTGGTATTTATAAAAACACCATTGTTATCCCGGTGCTCTCAGCTGGCTATTTATTTTTGCTGCCACCTCTATCACTCATTCCTTATATATCATTGATTTCTACTCACCCTGCACAAGTAACTCAATTAAGGCTGCTCCGGTGGTAAAAGCTGTTTTGTTTTTGTTTTATGTTACAAAACCCAGAAGTTCAGTTGGCTTCATTGCAACCTTCACGGCCCTGCAAAAATGGATGTCAGGTTTCTGATTATCTAATCAACTTTTCTTAAGTTTGAAAATAATGAAGGTGTACATAACTTTATTGCACAGTTTAAGAAAAGCATGAAGGGTGCTTATGAGAGCGCTAATCTGGCAACCATATTTTATCTTCTTGGACTCTGAAAGTCAGTATTTGGTAGTACCTAAAATCAGTTAAGTCTGTATGACCTACTATAACGCCACCAAGCTCATTGTGCAGGAATTTGGTGGAGAAGAGCAAAATACAATACAAAAGATGTTGTTTCTTAGTTTCTCATTTAGAAAGGATGAGTCTTTTAGCAGCTTTTGCTAACAAACTTTACCAAAAGGTTCAAGTTCTTATAAAGCTGAGTGCTAAGAATATTGACGCATAGATTACTTTTTACCATGCATATGAGACCTATATGAACTATAATAGGTATTGTTACCGGTGATTCACAAGAAACATAATGTTAAATAAATGGTCGATTATTTTTGCTGGAGCGCCATAAAATTTGAAACACCAGCCCAGTCAACCAGAGTTTAGTAAAGGAGATAATAAGCCTATATCTCTAAAGCAATGCTTGAATCAGCCTTACAGGTCTTACTTTGAGATATTAGATGTTAGATTTATAGCTTATTGTACATGAAAACATTAAAGGACTTGCAAAGCACTATCCTACTAGTTTGTGGAGCCTAAAGTACATGTGATATACTTTAGTACAGACGAGGACTTAAGAAAAGAAGAGGCGGAATAGATATGGAATAATCACTTCCACCAACTCTTATATAGCCCCAAAAATAACAAAAATTAGTTCCTCCAATCATGAAAAATGGCGAAAGGCAAGCCACGGCGCTTTGCCGTTGGCTTCCCATTAAGTAACCATTGATAATGAATTAACTTTTACTGCTTTTTCACCACCACTATTTCGTCCAGTACTTAATACTGAAAAGGTAGCAATTACTACTTTGTCACCACCAGAAAGAAAACATGTATTCAAAAACAATGTAGAAGAGAAACTTTACATAAAAAAATGGAGCAACAAGAGATTGTGGTCATCTCTTGAGATGCCCCTATATTAGATGAGGTCCAATGGCCATACCTATTGGGGCTTTACAAGATTCAAGCCCAATACTATGTGATGACCTACTATTTTATTTAGGTCAATCTGACACTCTGGAAGTCAATTTAGTCAATGTCAATGATGCTTATGTTACTCATTGTATGTATATTGAAACAGGTAATAAGTAAGAAGTAAGATCTATTATGGAAAGTGGGGCACCAATGAATATTGTATCCACTAAATTTGTAAAGAAACTTGGCCTTGCCCAGATTTTGACTACCATTAAGTATATGTACTGTAGGGCTTCAGACAACCACTTCATTAGGAAACTATAGTGTTTTGCGCTACGTTTAAGCTCACTAGTATATCATCTCTCGCTATAGTATTGTTTAACAAAAATTATGAGTTTCTCATTGGGACCTCTTTTATGAGGACTTATTAAAATAAAGGCTGATTTTGTGTATAATACTCTAGAAGTATTTGGTTAACGCCTTCTTCTTTACTATAACCAGAAAAAAGGACCCTGCATCTCAGAATCAGATTTGTAAAACTTTGTTTTCAATGATTGCATAATGCCATTTGTTATCAATGGAATCATAACCAATATAGCGATTGCCTAACCAAATTATAGAATCTAAGGGCATTACTTGAAAGGTAACTTTAATTTAACCATTCTGTCAGGCCAACGAATTATAGTGGGGACCAAAAATAATCTAAACATTCCTCAATGTTATATTTTAAATCTATGTGCCATTTTGTTATTCTAATTTTGCAAGTGTCACTGCACCTAGCTTTATTCTTCATAATCATAACAAAATCCAAGTATAATTGGCAATTTATACTTGTAGCCTCTTCATAATTTAGTACCATTAAGTTAAAACTTTTGTGCATATATTTTACCGTAAAGAAGCACAAAAGATCCATGTTTTTAATAGTATAGATAAAGTTGGGCTGGATGGCAATGAAGGTCATTATGAATGTTCACTAGTCCCTAACAACTCTCTAGTTAAAAGAAGACAAAAAAAGACCAGGAGCAGGAGTTTTTTAAGTATACTGTTATTTTTGCAAAAAATGACTTTTATTTAGGGTGCACAAAATGTAATAAAAACATTGATACCAGAAATCCAACAATTTTGTTGAGTAATAATAGACGTAAAAAGTGGATGATGAAGTTATACTAACAAAAATTCAGCTGGTGCAACAATGGCTGTTAGTGCCCTCCAAGAGTCTTTGGGACTCCCTGATATCAATTATCAAAAAAGGAGGATATAATCAAGTATTAGTAGATTATAGGAAGCTCAATAATGCTACTAAGAAGTATTACTTTTCTTACCATGTATCAACAATTCATGAGACTGCTTATGCGGCGAAAAATTCTTTTCCTCAATAGACTTAATTTCTCGCTATTGACAGAATGAGATGCTAAAAAGGGAACAGTAAAATTGCGCTATGATTATTGCTAAGTGTCTGTACTAACCCATTTATATGCTATTAAATTGCCAGAGGTTGCAATTGGCCTAAAATTTTACAAATTAATTTGAGGATAATAAATTGTTTAAGAACTAATTCTGCTCTTATAGTTGAGAAGATAGTTTAGTTGTTATATCCAAAGTTCACCAAGTGTTGTATGGTACTCTTAACGTTTGGAAGATCACAGAAAATAACAAGAAAATATATAGCTATTTTGGTCTCTTTTTAGGAAATCCCTTCTTTAATAATCAGGAAATTCTTTCATATGTAAGTAATAATACAAGTTCAAGATTTCTTCTCAGGTAGCCTTGGACACTCCTAACAATAACTAACAAACTGATGGTGTTCACCAGATAATAGGATATAAGAAGAAATGACGAATAAGATAATAAGTAAATGATTGCATAGTATATTTTTTTGTTTTTTTTATTAAATGGCAAAGTGCTAGTATTTTATAACTTGAGGGTATCTCCTGACCATACTCATCTACAAGATGAGTTCAGACATGCAACTTTATCTAGACTTAGTAATTAATTTTCCAGATCAATTTGGCCCTTGGATGACTTATAATCATATCAGCCTAAATGAGAGTAAATTGCTCTCATAATCAGGAGGATTTTAGATACAATAATGCAACTCAAAGTGCATAATTGCCCCAAATCATTCCAGAATAGAGCTACTTCATGCAGCTTAAAAAATCATTATTTGTGATAAATAATAATCAATATTGATTTGAAATACCCTTAATTGGAACATTGTCAAGCCTCCTGAGTGCACTAAGCACTCCCTATTTGGGCTGTCCATGTGTAAGTGAATATCATGCTAATTACAAGGTCAACATACAAATCTTCCTCAGTTCATGAAATTGATTTAAGATAATGTGGGCAACTAAATAAGTGCCATTAGAATCATGTGCAATCCCCATGCAAAATCCATAATTGGGCATCAATAATTAACAAAGTTAGTTGTAGCATTTTTATTTGGAAGTGTGCAAGCTGATTGTCAAGCTTTGAGATAGTGAGCAAGTCAAGATCCCTACTTCTGAATTGAGCCCATTGAGTTGACTCTCAGGCCTATTGTAATTGGCGCTAGGGCTCAACTACAACTGCACAGGTTAACTAATTTTTAAAATAAACTAAAAGAAACTGTATGTATACAGTAGCCCTAAAAACAGAGGATAACTAGTGTATTATCAAAGATTGTTATATTAAGCTGCTTAAAACAAGCTTTGAAAGAAAAGTATCCCTTTCCTTTTTTTAATCCTATCATATTAAATTACACAATAGAGTACAAGCAGCACATAATTATTCTGGAAATTGGTAGAAATAATTGGTTTGGATTTTAAGCGAAAAAACTTAATCATTGTTTTACACTGGTGGGCAATAGAGAAAGTATGATAATAAAAAGGGAGTTGATTTTTGACGCCTTACAGCCTCATAAATTAGTAAGTGATTTGAGAGATATTGCTGTAAGGGTGGTAAGAGTTAGATCCTTGATCTCTATTCTTGCTGTTGCTCAGAGTAAATAAATAGTAAATCAATCTATTGATTGAAAGCTACATACAAAAACATAAGCGCATGGGTAAGTTTTTTACCATAACTTAATTTGATGGATAGTCAGAGGCGTCAAGTCAATTTATTATAAATTAACCAACTGATTAGTATTGGCGTCAATGGCCAGGTAATAAAACCTTGGCCTAAAAAATATAAGATAAAATAAAAGAAGTGTTTGGTTGGTCAGATCAACTTGCAACATTTTCCTCACACTTGACCAAACATTTCATTAAAGAAATGAGCAGAGGATAGCTGGTAACTAGAAGGAGGAGGGCGTTTGGACTGGCAGTATATAAACATAAACTATTATCTGATGACTCTGGATGCTTACCAATAAAGTAGGTGTTTATAAAGACACCTTAATTTCTCCCTTGTGAGGATAAATAGCACCAGGGGCAATGATAGGACCAATCTAAAATTGGCAGATTGGCAGAAGGATCTTACCATACAAACCTTCAGAAAGTTGTGAAGTGATATTTATTTTGAAAGGGCCTGATGCCCTGGTTTGAAAGTACACTTTTTTCCAGATTGGAGTGGGATCTCCTTGTATTTTGCAATCTGCAAGGTAAATTTAAAGTGGGTTGCAACCTTTATGATACTCAATGGAAATAAATATCTAGTTATATTTAACCTTCACAGTTAAATAAGGTTGCAATATGGACACAAACTGAGCGACAGATTTAACTTCTGCTGACTTCTAAAGCCCCGTAGGAACTGTGTGCACATTATCCGCTCAGATATAATCCCCTTCTGACAAATGATCAGCTGTCTCCTCATTCAGCACTGGCAATGCAATCTCAGTGGGACTGATTGAACACTCAATCACTGTGCCCATAGTCCAAGGATCATCAGCGAAATCCCAGGTCAAAAACAGGGGAACATGTTATCCGCCTAACTCTAAAGTATTATCTTCAAAGTTAGCTTTCAGCCCATGTTTCCTCATAAAGGAATTTATGATAAGTAACTATTAGATATCATGATGATAAATGATGGCGGGAGCAGACAACAACTTAGTGCCAAACCTAAGAGGTAAGGAGCTATACACTCCTAATGAAGTAGTGGTGTTAGGTCCCATAGTAAAATAATCTTTGCAATGGTCAATATCAGGTTCATTCTCCATTTTTTAACTAGTTTTGAAGAAATGATGTTGATGGGGCTCGCTTTCCCTAATTTCCTAAACTAGTTGATCATACATGTTAATATATGCATAAGGACCCTCAGCGTGATTATCTTGGCCAGGATTACATAAATGTCAAGTTCATCATCTTGACTTAAGTAATCAAACAAATCATTTGTTGCCTCAGTCCATGGAGCCGTAGCAAACTGGTGATTCAATTCATAGGGGAGGTTTACCCAATGATGCAGCGTTCCATTATTTTAAAATAATAACTAGAACATGTAGACTTTGGCATATGTAGATTATTTCAATTTTACTCCACCTGGATTTTTCCCAACTCCTTGTCAGTGGTTGTGGTAAGTAAGTGAATACTTGACCTTTTCTAGGAGGGCTTGGTATAAGCAGTGAAATAGTAAGGGAGCAACGCCAGAGCTAGTTACAATTTTGTTAAAGTTAGTATTGGAATTTCTAATAGGTAACATGGCCAATAAAATTCTGCATTAGGCTCAAAGTCGTGGCAGAAAGCTATCTGAGCGCCATTATGACTCAGAAGCTGTGCCCCATGCAGCACTTGAGCCTCATAGTAAGAATGATCAGCAAAGGCTGAACCTTTCTTACTTTCTTTAAAATAATATTTATATAACTGAGGTAAGCCAACCAGGGGATGGGCATTACCAAACTAAAACTAAAATCATATTAAAAAAATTAATGATTTAAACAAAACGCCCAAAATGGACAGATTGATTGAATCATACCTAACAAATATCCAACCAGGTGGGTAGCGAATACTGCTATCCCTCCATGGTGGATGGGGAGGGGGGATTAGGGGGCTTGTCTTCAGCCGCATCCATCTCATCCCAGAGTAGGGTGCGTGTTAAGGCAGATAGTAAGGGTGTGGGGGCATTGGCAGTATGGGGTTCAATATCTTTTTTGACTGGAAATTCCAAATAGTTGCCAGCCATCATAATGCCAACGATGTCTTGGCCAAAGCGTCTTCAGCTTTGAGGCGGGCGTCTGGGAATTTAACAAATGTGGCAATGTTGGTTTGGGTTATTTTTGCTTTCAGATTCCATGCTACTGTTACCACGTTCTGGATGGCTTCAGTGACGTTTTTGAGTAAAGTTTTCATTTGATCTTACTTTATGTAGTAAGATCTTTGGGGATAACGGGAGGTGGAATTCCTCTTGTGAGCACAGCCACATTTTTGGCGGCAGCTTTGTGGAGTGGATGGCAGTCTGGTTTGGCGGCTGCTTCTACTGCAAGCTGGTGGTCACTGTAGAACGGTTTGGCGTTAGGTTGTGGGACATGTTTCTGAGGCGGGAATTTTGCATCCCATTCTGCGTTACAGAGCTTCTTGACTTGCAGCAACGGTTTTTCAACAACATTACCTGAATCGTCAATTTCATCTAATAATTTCCATGGGTTTTGGTTGAATTGGATCGGGGAATCAGCATATGGTTGAGGTTTGTTCAATTTGTTTATGGATGCATGGGATCAAACTGGGATTTAATCTGATGTTTGATTGGAGGAATTATTTATGGCATTGGAGTGGGGAGGAGGCTGATTGGTGGCTGCAGGTGCAGCTGCTGCATCAGGCTTTGGGGGTGGAGGAGGTAGGATTGTGCCCCATACCCAAAATTGTACAGGGTGGGCATCGGATTGGAGGTCAGTGGATGAGTCATCCAATCTGTCTGACATGGTTGAGTAGGGGCATTTGCATTTCGAGTGGTCTAACTCAAAACATGATGGACAGATCGTCCGCCCGCCCTTGACGCAGGCCCAAAATGGATGGTCTGGCGCTGAGGGAATAACGGTGAATGGCAGAATTGCCGCCACAATTTTACCAAATTCAGGGCTTATTGTGGCATATGCCCAGGCCCAGAAAGTCGTGTGGCCCCATTTGGGACCACAAATTGTAGGATGGGGTTGAAGCCATAGGCTGCAAAACTAGCCATCAATTCCTGGTGGAGCACTTCAGGGGGAGGTGGGTGGGTAGGCCAGCAAACTGGACCACCAAAGTGGTGTCCGTTGGGAGCCAAGTCCAAGTTGTGGGGAGAGGGGGTGCCCTGAAATACCAGGGGCACATTTGCTGCAGTGGCAGTGTTGGCTTTGCAGGTGAAGCTGAGGTTGAAATACCCCTTGTAGGGGTGGAAATTGATGAATCTGGCGGGTATCATCACAGCCTGTGCCATTTTAATAATGGCTTGGTCATGGTATGGGAATAGTTTTCCATATTTGACCCTTAGGCCATAGCAAATGTTGCTCTGGGGGAGCACTAGGGGGCAGCGTGGTACCGCTTAGGTACAAGCAAGGTGGGTGTCCAGGTCCTTGGGCAGAATTAATCAGCCCATGGGTTTGGAATGAATGGGTGAACCAGTCCTAGCGCGTTTTCCTGCCAGATGGAAAATGGTGGGGGGAGTTTTGCCACTGCCCCACACTGGAGCAGCTGGCGGAGAATCTAAGGACATTGGAGTGAAACTACTATGGGCGAATATGATTTGTTTTTAAATTTGTGTAATTTGGCTTGGAAAGTTACGCTGAGTGGAAAGGCTTTTACAGTCCTTAAAATTAATAGATAGGAAGGCTGTTTTCCATCCTATCATCAATTCCACAAAAATTCCTCAATAATAATACTTTGATGTTAAGATAAGACATGCCAACTTCTGTTATTTTTTGGCAGTACCAATACTGGCTTTGAGGTCCTAAAAAATTCATCAGTCTAGCCAATTTTATATGTTTGGTGCTATATCACATCATGATTTTACATAAACGTGTGAAGTTATAAATATTTCCATACCTATCAAGTTTGGGCTTGATGACAGGGTTGACTGAGGGAATAGGCGCCATAGGTACTAGAGGGGTAGGGTTAACAAAGACGGGGGCCTCTGTGGAAGGACTGTGGGTGGCGGTAAATAGGGGTATAGTTGTTAAAATGTTGAGCCCAATAGTCTCATCTTCCTCCATAGTCTCTTCTGACTTATAAGCTGACAAATTGACTTGGAAATGCGTTTATTTACGCTTACAAGTGGCCCGCTTAAGCTCTTGGCAGAGTTGCTTTAATTCGCTATTAGATTGCTGTCATTCTACTGTAAATTTTTGTTCAGCCATATCAAGCTTCTAGATAGACAAAACAAATCAAAAGTTTAAAACTCTTTTATTTCCTGCCCTTGAGATTGGACAGGATACGTAAAGTTTTAGCTCTTGATATATTTTAGAGAAAGCAGAATTCGTCTCTTCTATTGGAGCACCTTCAATAATGCTTCAGCAAATTGGGCCGTGATGCTAGCAAACTACGGACACTCTCCATAATCAGGTTCATAACAAGGAACATATGGCAGGTCAACTCAATAATTATCTTCAATGTAGACATTTTAGTGATCTTTGCAGCGGTAAACAAGGAACCAAAAGCGCTTCCTGTAGTGAGCACCAAATGGTGTAATTATCGCTCAGGTTTCACTACAAATGAACAGGTCTACTTTTTATAACATAAGCTAAAGAAAATTTATGTAGAAAGTAACCCTAAAAACAGAGGATAATTAATGCATTATTAGCGGGTTTTTATTTTAAGCAGCTTGAAACAAGCTATGTGAAAGAAAAGTTCTCTTAATCTTATATTCTCATAATACTAAATTGCACAGCATAGTACTAAGCACATATAGTTATTTTGGAGATTGGTAGTCATTATTTGCTTGGTTTTTGGATAAAACTCATGATGATTGTTTTACACCGGCGGGGAAAGAGATAAAATCTATTAATAAAAAGGGAGTTGTTTTTTGATGCCAGGAAGGCTTTTAAATTGATAGTAAGTGACTTAGGAAATAATGCTGGCGGGATGGTAAGGATTCTATCCTCAGTCGCTATTATTGTTCCATCACAGAGTAAATTGGTAGTAAATCAATTCTACCAATTATTAGCTACATAAAAAATGTAAGCGCGTGGGTTAAGTAATCTGACGTAACTTAGGCTGGTGGATAGACAGTGGAATTGAGTAAATACCTTGTAAATTAATTCAACAGTGGATATTATTCAAGAGTCATGAGATAGAACTTTGTTTAAAATACAATTCAAAATAAAATAAAAGAACTGAATGTTTAGTTAGACCAAATTGCAACAGAGTCCTTACAATCAAAACCTGTCCTTGATTGCATTAAAAAAAACTTAATCATGAAATATCACGTGCACAAGAATTAATGGAGATGCTCTCTGGAATTGCACTTCCATTTTCTGGATATCAAAAAAGTGTGACTTCTAACATTATGGTCGTGAGGCTGATGCAGAATAACATAAGCATCAACCAGGCGGTTAATTAGAAGGATTGAAAGATTTACATCATATGAGGCCATGGGTGTCCCCTCACCACCATATCCCCATGCACCCTCTAAATATTAACAACTTTTAACTGAATAAAAATAATTTTACACCATCATTTCTTCATCTAACTCTCCGCTAGGTTTACAGCTTTGAGCCGATTTTAAACCTTAGCTACTATCAAGAATACTGTTAAGCCAACAAAAATGGTGCTCATCACAGGTCTCCGAGCATTCCAAATGTAAATATCTATCAAAAAAATGGAGAATACCAGCGTCAAGAAGGCCAACCTACCAATCAGTTGAGAAGCATAACTCTTTGAATTAACATATATCAGTATGAAGTAACCCTTCTGCACCCTGAAAGTCTAGAATTTTGTGCCATCTTCCTATTACCTTACCATCCATTGATTGCAATAATATCAACTCCAATATAAGGACCTCAACAAGATTATCAAACAACTACTGAATGGCATCTACTCCATGCGAGGCCACTTCAGTCACCCCAAACCTATTTGGTGCCCTTCACAATGTGAAATTTAATTACCTCAGTCCTATTACCCTCCAGATAATGGCCTTTGGTAATGAATGCTATATTCAAAGCTTTGTACATCTAGCTATACAAAAAATCTTACAGATAGTTGGTTTATATCAACATTAAGTAATGTGACAACTAGGGCTCATTCAAACTTTGCACTCAATTATTGTCAATTTCTATAATTTTGTCTCCTCCTTTGTTCATGAGAAAGGAGAAGCCATTTTAAATAACTGTCAGCTGATTAATAAGGCTCATATTTACTTGATTTGGCAATAGTGGAATTATAGGCTACCTTGAGGACTAGCTTTGCCAAAGATGTAAAACTCTTAGAGTCCACCTGTACTCAACGCCTCAATCAGATCAAGGACCTTGTTTGGCACTTCAACAGCATTACCAGTAGTTAGCCTCCCGCAATATCTCTTCTAGGATTGAAAGGCTTGAAGGGCCCAGGGAGCCAGAAGGTTTAGAAGGCCTCAAAGGGATGGAAGGGCCCAAAGGTCCCATGGACCCAAGGAACTTCCAGTAACAGAGTACAAACTCCTATGATCCTAACAAATCTTAAAACAAGATGATCTAATGATGTCCATTGCTTTATAAGATCAAATACAAAATTTGGCCCAAGGATGCAAGATACAATTAGATGGAGTCCTTTTGATCCCAGAGTCTCAAGTAATGCTGTTGCGTGGTCATGTGGATATCACTGGTAGTGTGAGAATCTATAGCCAGGGCTTTGAAGTTTGCAGCGCTGGATGAGAATTTTTCTGTTAGAATAAAATAAGTACTTAGATAAATAAGAAAAATCTTTGGAAAAACAATTTAAATTGGAAATAAGAAAGTATAACTTTTAGTACTGTATAAAACATAAAGAATACAGGATTACTGGGAAATACAAGGTATGATTGTGATTCCTAAACGACTTAACTATTACTTGTACCACTTGTAATTCCAGCTGAGCTTCTTAATCTTCTGGTATAATTCTTCATACCAAAATCTGAATAAGACAAAGGAATTATATAAGTTGACTTTGGTGAAAATCGGGATTTTTTAGGCAAGGAGATTATTGCAAGGTATTGCAGAAAGGTAAGGTATCTGGATTACATGGTTATTCTTAATTTAAGATGGTAAACTCAGGAGATCTCCAAATGCAATAGATTTGTTAGTTAAATTAGCGGATTTAAAAAGGATTTAGGATTAGGGAAATCTGATGAAATAGAAAAATAGCGTTCATTAATCAAATTTGGAGTAAATCAATTAAAACCCCAATTCTAATTTTAAACTGATGAGTCGACTTGAACATTAATTTGGTACTTATTAAAATATTTAAATATAAAAACCAAGTCCCAGGTATTGCTGTCTGTTGATGTTCTACCCAGGGCAAGGATTCTACCTTGCATAATGAGAATCCCAACAGAGCCCCTCTCAAGCCTTGTCCAAGGGGAGTAATACTCATTTCCTGCGGGAAATAATTGATCCAATTAACAGTTGAGTTATGGGCAATATATTTTCATCATTAATTGACTGCAGAATTTTGTCTCATAAGGTGGCATCCTCAAAGCTGAAGGAGTTTGCGGTGATATCATAAGAAGTTTGAGCTTGTGAGTTGAGGTAGATAGAGGACCCAAGCTTGAAGGTGGGTGGAAACTCGCACATGATGGCATGGTATATCATCTTAGAGCAATCTGTGAGTTAAAGATCGTGTGGGCTAACAATCTTGTTCTCAACTTTGGGGAAAGCTCAAAGCTCAGGTAGATGTCCAGGGGGAGGTGCCTTGCTGGTTGGGACAACAAATTGTCTTTTTGAGGTAAGTTCTTACATTTGATAGTAATGGTTGAGTTTTCAGCTTTGCATTGCCTGCCACTCGAAGTATTCACGGGCCAGGTTTGGTTAGGACAGGTGTCATTTATGGTTTCATCATCTGGGTCAATTGAATTCAGAGCAGATATGGTTTTTCAGGACAAGCGCAATCCTAAGCTAAGAGCTGATCCATGTAAGCTTGATAATCTAATTCTGCCAATATCTGGACCAGTATTCATAGGAGAGCAGTTAAAAGTGATGGGTGACAGATTTTCCAGAAAGAAGTCATTGAGCTTGTCACCCTTTGCATGAAGTCAAGTCCCATGTATTTTGTCTGGCGCTTTGGGCGTTGCAATATGCAGCTGGTTCTTGAGGCATTCAATGGGTTCTCAAGGCTTGATCTATATTAGTTGAGTTTGGAAGCTAGTTCTCAATTTTCCTCAAAATGTTTGGTTTTTTATTTTGTCAATTCTCATTGGCCAAGTTTGACTTGTCATTTAGAACTTTTGTCCAAACAGGCAATTAGATCGTTTCCAATTCCTTTTCTGAAATATCATAGGTGGTAAATGACTTTGACATGTAGACCGCGTTGTTGATTACTTAATAAATTAATTGTTTATATTAAAATCATTTGGTTTATTATAATATGAGCATTTTGGTTGTTCTGATCCTCTGCTTTAGCTTGGAGAGTAAGTCGTAGTTTAGATAACTTCCTCTGGTTTTTATTTAAAGCTAAAATTTTTTTTTTGAACATGCCTCTTTCATTAAAGATAAATGTCCCCTAGTGCCCAAATAGACATTCCTCTGAGTGATATACTGAAAATATTCTATTCTCCAAACACCCCACAACTTCTTAGAATACATTGCTTTATCTTGTAATATAATCATACCTTACTAATCTTTTCTCTTTGTGATGCTGGCATTTTTGCTCAATAACATCTTTTGGAAATTATTCAGAGATTCTTATCAGGTCTAACAAAATGTTTCATTTGACTGGGAGTTCAGAAGTTTTAAAGTCTGCGAGGAGTTCTGGATTATACTCAAAGGCTTTCTTTTGAAAGATAGTACCTACATTTTCAGCGTCTTGTCCATTCCAGAGGAGTTATGCTAGAAGTTCAGGGTCTGGAGTAATGACAGTAGTTGACTTCTTTTCGTTCAGGCTGAGGCTATGTCCTTTTGTGCGATTCAGAAGCTAACTGGAAGTGAGCATCCATTTTGTCAGGAGGCCAGGGGGAGATCAATGGCGGCATGAGAATCTGAAGGCAGTGCTTTTGAAGTTTGAGGCGCTGGATAAAACTTTTTCCAATTCTATAATGTAATTGTTTAATTATGAATGCTAAATTCTGTGGAAAAAAGTTTAGATTTAGAATTAAGACAGTACTATTTATAGTACTGTAGAAAACAAAAGGGTTTTTATGTTTACTGGGAAATGCAAGGAGTTATGTATGATTCCTAAGTGACTTGACCATTATCTTAACCCACTTGTAAGGTGTTGTGGATATTGAATATGACCATATTATCCCGCCTGATCTGATTATAAGTCTTCTTATCCGCTAGTGGTCAAGGCTTTCTAGTGGATATAGGAGTTATCATTTCATAAGCGATGACTATTGTTTAGCAAATGATCCTGAACGTATTTTAATCAATCTGCTAGGATTTGATCTGCTGGATTAATATGTTTTTCTGAGGATTGTCCCAACAATAGGAAAGCAAAAGGTTATTGATTATATTGATAATTAATTAGATTGTAGGTGTTGATTGGGTTTTATTGATAATTGACTGAGATTTATTAGGTGCTAAGTGAGTGATGCCGCCTTGATACCAACTGGAGATTAAACCTTTTGGTTATCACAACTTTATAGTTATGGTCCAGAGACCCTTTTCCTTAGCAGTTTGCTAACCTTATAAGGGTGAATCGCTGGGTTGAACAAAGACGTTGAATAACATTCTTTGTTTCAATCCAGATAGTGGTGCGTTTGAGTAGTGGAGAGAACCCAATCAACCCAAAGAGGAAGTCCATCGTTTTGCGCTACCCTGTAGGGTGAATTAATTGGCAATGGCTGCTTTTCCCAGTGAGGTTCTAACAGAAGAATTGTCACTAAATACTCTATATATTCTCATGTGAATGATTTAATTAAGCAGACTCAATAAGTCTCAAATACATTTAGTTTATTATACATTTGGTTTATTTTTGATTACTCATGGAATCAAGGTAGAGGGACCAGATGTCTCTGTACTAAATATTACTGTAAAGTTATCTGTGGCCGCTAAGTAAATATGTGAGGAAGAGATAGATTTTCACCAAGAAGCTACTGAACTATAATTGCTGGATAAATACAAGGAGAATTTATAAGTTAGAATTAGGAGTCAAGTCTTCAGGGCAGAAGTTCCCTTAGAACCTCTGAATCTAAAGTCAGTAAATTAGTTCTTTTGTTGTATCCAGAAGTTTCCATACTGAGGAGGAGTTGATGGGTGAGGAATCTCCTTGTTATATAGAGCGTTTATTACCTTCACCAGTTGGCTAAGTATTGTTGTACCTGTTCAAAGGAGAATCCAGAGCAGGAGAAATATTTGGTCGTGAACTACTTAACTGAATACTTGTCTCCATACTAGTATCAATCACCCACATAATTTGAAAATTATTCATCATCATATATTAATTACACATATAAAGAAAATGAAAAAAAGTAAGTGAGCTGAAAGGAGTTATAATTCTAAAAGGGCAAAGCCTCAAGTTTATACATTGATTCTCATTCCATAGGAGGAAGCTGTGCGCCAGAAGTTCAAAGTTTACACATAAGGCCAACTGAGCTTCTTGATCTTATGGTATAATTTTCAGAGCAACAGCTGAATAAGATAGTGATTTTATATGAGTAGACTTTGGTAGGTAACCAGGTTCAAATTGGGTATAGATATTTATAGTAAGGTAATGAGGAAAAGAAGGTATTTGATGAAATTGAATATTATTGATTGAAATGGCAAGTTCAGGAGATCTCCAAATTACATTATCTTTTTTAGTTGAATTGGCGGATTCTTAAAGATTCAGAATTAGGTAAATCAAATGTAAATAAAAATGTAATATTCATTAATCAAATTTGGAGTAATTCAATTTTACCCCAAATTTGAATTCTAAACCGTCAAGGCAAAATTGAACCTTAATTCAGGACTTATTGAACCATTTGAGCATATAAAATCCAAGTCTCAAAAAATACTGTCTGTTGATATTCTCCCAGGACAAGGCTTCCACCTTGCTTAAGGAAATCTCAACAAATGCCTTGTCAGACAAGTGATAATTTCGTGCATTACCAAGCTCTCCAATAACTATATCACCCAGTTTAATTAAACATGTAGTGGGATCAAACTCACTTGAGTAACTTGGAGAATCTGATGCTCCTCCAATATACCATATTTAAACCCTAAAGGAGCAAGTTGGCCTTAAAGCCTCAATTATCTCACTAATAAACTGGATGAGATTCAAATAAATCTAGAGTTATTAAAATGACAGTTTGATCAACAAGCCCCTCATGACTAGGTGAAAACTGAGATTTCTGATACTGAACCAGTCCCAGCCATCAACACTCTTTTCTTTCCTATTGCAACTATATTTAAGTCTATTTTTAAAAAGAACTTCATCCGGGACAGGAAAGTATTGCCTCCTTCTTGTACGCCTATGAGAGCTCGATGGAGGAGCCCACTGACCTTCATAAGGTTAAACACATCCACTTCTGCATGAATAGTACTGCCTGGAAAGTTATGACCCCAGATTTAAGAAATTTCACACTAAATACAAGTCTGGTATAACACAAAAGATCAGAAGCAACCAGAACTTAAACAATCAGAGTTAGGCGATCATGGCCATTCATTTTTACAAAGGAGAAAGTCCTGTGGAGTTTACAGCCGATTCTATGCATAAAAGCAACCCTTAGTAACCACTAATCATGTTACTTTGGATGACGTTATACTTACGATAATCTCCAAACTGGAACCTTAATATGAGGTCCAAATGTACATGATTGGACAGAAGAGCAATATAACTTGTATCTATGAAAAAAAGGAAGCACTTAAGGAAACTTAATGCACCCTGCATTCCAAGCCCTCTGCTTCTGCCTCTCTCAGCTGTCCTTAAGTCAACGTTTTCAAAAACCAAAAGAAATCCAAACCTCAATGCTCCTACTTCAATGGATTCCGTTATAGCATTAAGACTTGTTGGAAGAAACTCGCCAAAAAAGTAGGAAATGGCTTTAGAAAAAAAGCCAAAGTGTTTCATGCTGACATCACTATTGCCTCGGGAATTTTTAGCGACCTCCAATGAATCTAATGTTGTTATACCAGAAGAAGTGAATTTAGTACCTGTCAATAATAAAGAACCTGATGCTGCTTACTATCCTTCCTATGAATCTCCTATGTTTTTCATTCTGCTTCTCAATTTAGGAGCTGAGTTACAACATCGCTGTTCATATTACTAAGATCCCTGTATACATCCTTGTCAACATTGGTTCCCCATGAATGTCATTTTGTCTAGATTTAATGAAGACACATCAGTGTAGCTCCTAACCCGCATCAATATATGGGATATAGCACAGCTGGAACACAATGCAATCAGTCCATTGCGTCATATTTCTCACTGCCATTTTCTTTTGGCAAAATTTAGTGAATATTTCAGCCATTGTAATTTAATACCCAAATAAGGACCTTCTCCTTGGGACCCAGCTTCGCCTGATCTATTCCATGATCATGCACCATGATGAAGGATACTTATCCCTTTTTGGACATAGGATACCATTGGTTTTTGAGGCTTCCCACGATACCAAGATGAAGGGCAAAGCTCAGGATTGTCTGATAGAAAGTAAAAGTCATATTAACATGATCAAATTTCATGTAAGTGGTTTTCAAATACATACACCCCCTCCTGTGGTAGATGGACAAGAGGGCATGCCTATCTATTTTCCCAATTTGATTATTATACCTCAAAAGTCCCAGGTCATCATCAATACCCTGGTACACATCAATATTCCCTCAGGAAAATTTCTGGAATCATGAGGCAGGGATAAACCATCTGTCAAGGAGGTCCTGCTGGTATGTGAATTTTAGGTCCCGCCTATGCTGAATCAATATTAGTGCTGCTGGCTAACCTCACTGAGAAAATTTGGGACATTGGGGCTACATACTCCAGCCATTTATAGTCACCTTTTTTCTGTAGAAAGCCATTTATGACGAACATAGATTTAAAAACTTACAGTATTTTAGGTAAAATCACTCCTGCTAGTAGCTCTAATTAACACCTCTATTGGGTAAGAGCTCACCAGAGAACAACAGAGCAAACTTGAGAAACTACTGGATGAATATTCTGACCTCTTCTCAACTTCTATCTATGTTTTGGGAAAATGAATGGAGTTTTATGTTTATGTCAAGACTGGGGACGCTCAGACTATTTGATCCTTTCCCTATCAAAAAAGTAATGGTGAAGAGGATCAGGTGACTTTTGAGCTCAAACAGCTACTCAAAGCCGGGTCATTGGTGCATTAAATAGCCTTAGCATTTCTACTCTTGATAGTTCAGAAGAAGGATGTCAGTCACCATGTAGTAATGGACTATCAAAGTCTTGACTCCTTTACCAAGAAAACAGTTATCTCTTGCCCCAGATTAATGTCTCACTCCGTTTTCTTGTCAGGTCAAAATATATTTCTACTGTGGACCTTGCTAAAGGATACTGGCAAGTTGAGCTAGCAACTTGTCACAATTCTGATATGACTGGATGATAATCCTGGGACATTAAAAGCTGTTTGAGAAAAATACGCCAAAAGGAGATTGGTTACAATTACTTGAGTGTCTCAAGACGAGGTGATATTGGGATATAATGGGTTTATTATTGGATTGCCTCAAAAAGCAATTGGGCAATGTCAACATTTGATAAATATGAATTAAATTGCCTACAATTTAGGCGATAGAGAACTAAAGAATAACAAGCCAAAACAAGGAGAATCAGTGGAACCAAGTAGTCCAAGCTATGAGATTGGTATCATCTGAAGCCACTTTACATAAGTGAGATGGGCGATTAAGAGGAGTTAGTGCTCAATAGGATAGAGTGAGTAAAACAGCATGGATCTGCTGTGTTTATTATATTAAAATAAAATATTGTAGTGGAAGCAAGTGCCCCATAGCTATTATATTAAAGTTTATTCTGTTGAGCTCTTTTCTTTCTCGTAACAATCATTTTAGTTACTACAATTTGATTTGAACAGCAAATTTGGATAATCACACACAGGAAAGATGGGCGACTTTAATAACAAAAATAATACAACATGGGCGAGCGTTGCGGCAAGCAGTGCGCTTAATGATGCAACTAAGGGCAAGAAACGCCCTGGAGGGGGACCAGGAACCCAAGCCATAAAAAAATCGCAAACTCAGACACCGTCTGGGTTTATGGTATTTACTGTAAAGCACGCGCAATACATGTACATTCAATTCAACCAACCTTTGTCAAAGGTGGAACACGGGATCAGACTCTTCCTTGGGGATGAGTCACAACCCTGTGGGAAAAAACATGTGAGGCACAGCCCTCACTTTTCCCTCACGTGGTATATGTAGCCACCAACAACATGGGTCGCGGCTGGATCAATATTGGTTTCAAAACAGCCGATGAAGCTGATGCCGCAGCAAAATCTGCGTGGAAATTGCCCTCCTGAGGGCAAAAAAATTGTGCGCACTGCGCACACCAGATGGAAAGAAAGCGAAGAGTTTGTTCATCTCCTTTGAATCGCTCCCCACCAACCTTTCTCATAAGGTAATCAAAGAGGAGCTCCGCAAAGGTCTTGTGGCCTATGGAGAAATCCAACAACTTGAATTACAGCGATTTTGCTTAATGCCTGACCTGTGCACGGGCAAAGCTATTGCTGTAATCAACCCCTTCCCAGAAGTGGAAGAGGATTTATCTAGAATTCCCCATGCAGCAGAATTTCACTTTGCAGATGGGGGCCAGTTGACTGCATTCTGAGTTACACTGGAACGCGCACCACCCATTTGCAACCAATGTGGCTCACTGGGCCACAAGGAACATGCATGCCCTGTAAAAGAGGGCTTAATGGAAAATGATTTTTGTGAAGAAGCTATGGACGAAGCTAATGAAAACTTCGCCAAAATGACTGATGGCCACCACCCATTCCGCTGGGGTGAAGATGGACTATACTCCATCGTGGACCCAGTTACAATTAAACAGTGTAAAGCAGCACAAAAAGCTCGCAAGAGAGCAGCGGCTGAAGCGGCGGCACACGCGGAATCCGCCATAAACCATGGACAAATTCAGGAGGATATTTCAGATATTCACCAAATCAAAAAATCAGAACAATATGCCCAGGTCAAAAATTTTCACAGTAACCGGACTGAGCTGCAAAGCATCATCAGTCATGCACATACTGAGGAACAATGCAACCACAATTTGGGTGAAAATGCGGTGCACAATGCAACAAAGTTGAACCTCAAAAATATAAAATCTAATCACAACCCGCATCAAATCAACATGAGACCTGTGCAGGAAAAGTTGACGCAAATGCAAAAAACTGCAATTCCCTTGAATCAATGGGTCAGATCAAGGGAACTAACAATGGCAGTGAAAGAGGTGGAGTACAGATGCGGAGCATGGCCAAAATGAGCTGCAGTGGGATAGGACCAGAGGGTCCTCCCAACTGCTCCTGAGGCACCATGGGCATCTCAGTGTCAATAGGGACATTAAATATCGTGGGAGCCAGGGCTCATATGTCCCAAGCCAAAAAGCTGGCATTCATGTGAAAACCTCTTTTAGACATCTTGGCCATCCAAGAAACCCACTGCCTACAAGGGGAAGAAGAATCCTGGTCAACCAGGGTCACACCATCACAATCAGTATGGATGACTCACTGTGGGGTGATAGTCCAAAACAACATAAAAATTTAAAATTACAAATTCATCATCACACTTGCACAGCCAAGTCCTGGTAGCAACAATCACATGCCAAGAGGAAATAATTTCGTTAGCATGTATCTACGCACCGTGCACTGCAACTGAGAGAAAATTTTTTTTGAAAAAATTTCTACCCTCACCCTCCCACCAGATATCATCATGTTAGGCGATTTCAACTGCTGGGATAACCCCAATACAGATCGATGGCCTAATCCCAGGGGATACCCACCTGGACACATTGAATATTGCACAATGAAGGCATCTCTTGGCTTACAGGATGCTCTTCCCCCCAATTCACCAATCCTTCCCCATATGACAAGACCCAACGTACATGAGGGACTTCTCATATCGATGAGTCATATTGACCACATCCTCATCCCACAATCCCACCACTCAAGAATCTCCAAATTTACAACAAAAAGGATCAATTTTTCTGATCACCGATTAGTTATGGTGCAGTTAGCACCAACCCAATCCCACACACAGGTGTTGCCTTGGAGAAAGCTTCACCCAGAAAATATAAGATTGCCTGAGATATCTGACTGGGTTGAAAACAAGGCTACAAACCCAGAATTCACAGCCCCATTCACTTCAGATCCCATCAGAACATGGGAAAATTTCAAAAAAGATTTAATCAACAAAACCTGACATATTGCATCACGCAAGTACACCGCGGATACAGCCACAATCAAGAAATACCTTGGCAGAACTAGACAACCTGGAAACAAATACTCTGAGATCTGGCTATAGCCCTAATTGGGGACGCAAATGGGCAGAAATTTCAGCCTGACTTAACAATCTCATCTTTAAACACCAACACAGAATCAAAGTATCGAAAAAAGGTAAGTTCATAAAGGAAGGCGAAACCTGTTTGACATACTTTTTCCACCAATTCCACTCCTGCGGAAACCAGCCCACGTGCACACAGGTCTGCAAGACCAACGGCACTGTGGCAACTGACCCTGAGGAGGTCAAGGCGGAAGTACACCACTATTACACCGAATTATATCACAATATGCAAACAGATCCTCAAAAGATTAAATAATTTATTCAAACTGCCAAGATACAAAGTACACCACCAAATAACAATATACTATCCTTATCACACGGGAGGAGCTTTAGAAAAAAATTCGCGGTGCACCACATAGGAAATGCCCAGGGCCAGATGGGATACCCTACATATTTTACATAAATATTTTCAACAAATCGCCCCCTCCTATTGGCGTCAATGAACCAGAGTTTGTTGGAAACACGCCTATTACCAGGAGGCCATGAATCCTACGTTATAACCTTGTATAAAAAGGGTGACAAGTTGGACCTGGCCAACTGGTGCCCAATTGCACTCTCCAACACTGACACAAAAATTCTAACAAAAATTCTAGCAGCTAGATTAGGCGCAATTGCATCTGACGTCCTATCACCCAACCAGTTTGGGTTTATACCAGGGAGTTCAATCTTGAACAACATACACCCTGTTGCAAACATTTGCCAATCCAAAGCAACTGGTGCCCTGGTCTTCTTGGATCAGGAAAAGGCGTATGACCGTGTTAGCTGGCCATACCTAAAAGAAGGTCTACATGCCTTCAAACTCCCACCAAGATTTATAAAATGAGCGATGCTCCTAACAGAATCTGCAACCATGGCTGTATGCGGCCCTGGATTCCTAACAAACAATATCAAACCACACAGAGGGCTCAAACTTGGATCCCCTCATCCCACTGCTATACAATTTCAGCTTTGACCTGCTCCTCCGAGTAACTGACTCACGTCTCATGGGGATAACCGCACAAGGACAACCAATAGTTAAGATACTGGCCTTTGCAGATGACTGCGTAGCAGGTATAGCAAACAATGAAGATGCCCGACAGCTGGAACACACTCTAGAGGAATAGTCCAAGGTGAGCAATGCATTGCTCAACAAAAGGAAGACAGAAATCATCCTCTTAGGCAAATACACAAACAATTTGGCCACAACATCAGAACCTCACACCAACACTCGAAGAAAAAACCCAATTATACTACCCTTTGCAACACCTCCCACCACCACTCCTGTCCGACACCTTGGAATCTGGCTAGAATCTGGGGGATATGCTAATGAAACAATGGAAAGTAACTTGTTACAACGGGTATCCAAACGCGTCGCCTCCCTCAAGGGAAGAACCCCAGGAATAACAGGACGAGTTACAGTTGCTAACTCGCTTATCCTCCCAATACTGTGGTACCAGGCCCATGAGATAGCCTTCTCACCTACCTTTTATAACCTCAATTCGCGCGCTTATCCAGGGCTGGCTGTGGCCTGGCTCTCACCCTCCTATACGGATGGAAACACTATTTGGCCCACGCTCAAGCGGAGGCATGGGACTAATAGATTTTGAGAGCCACGCCAATCACATCCTAGGCACCTGGATAAAGGAAATTCTTGCTACAGACCTCCCGCAACAACATTGGTCCAGAGCAGCAAGGACTAACTTTGCACAGGCCCTCAAATTAACCAACCCACATAGTCCACCCAGACTACTTTCATACCTTGCCAAGCACCCTACTACAACAGGTCCGCATGGAACCTCCCCTCATTTCAAACATATCCTACGAACTATCCGCTGTATGGGATGGACCATAGAGAACATGGGTACTATACAGGGAAGGAGACGACCCAGCCCCCAATTCAAATTAAGAAACCCAGAAAACCACCCCCAGAGGGATATGCTCAAACAACCTCAAGCATAGCTAGGATAGAATACCTAGATATGCTGGACATTCCCTATGGTTTAACCACACAGAAAGCAATGTGGAAAATGACACACCACCCACTCCTACAACCAAGGATAAGAGTAAACGCCTGGCGCTGTTTGAGAAGGACCTATAGGATGGCGGACCGCTCCAACTCCCTCCACAAAACATGTGCAGTATGTGGAGGGGAGGGATCCCTACATCACCGCCTAGAAACATGCCCCCCAACCAAAGCTATATGGCAGGAAGTCGCACGCCTGCTCAAGATTCAAAACGAACAGGAATTCTCAATATCAAAGAGTATCTTCGCGCTCCAGATCGAGTCACCAATCCCATCTACCCTCCGCTCCCTAATAATACCCATTGCAATGTGGACAATACACACAATTGCATTAGATGCGTTCATGGGCATGGTCCCAACCATTCATGAGATTATTAACAGATTCCATGTCCACTTACTAGAGCACTTCCAAGCCTGGCTCTATGGATATATGAGACCAAGACAAAAAGCGCTCATAGAAATATGGTTCCCACTCTGGTTCCTCCACACAGACCCTTTCCTTCACACCTGCTCCATAGCAGGGGAAACCCCCTCAGAGTAGTGCACCAACCCCCATACCTGGCAGTCCCGCTGGCAACAGGGGTAACTTGGGTACCCTGGGGTGCCCAATTTTTATATTTCTTAGTTATTCTCTTAGTTTCACATATATTTGGTAATGTCTGTCCCCTGGTCGTCTTACCTCGGTTAAATAAAAAGTTTATTCTGTTGCTACCAAGGGCCATGATTGCCATATTATCTGTCCTATTGCTCAGTGGGATAAACCCTGTGCAAACCCATTACGGCGTATCTCCAGAATTTCACCAAATTACAACAGTGGTGCTCACTACAGGGGACCCATTGATCAGTAATAAAATAATAAAAACTCAGTCGCCTGCTATGTTGCATCTAGGTTGCTTTAATAAGAAATCTACATGTCACAAGGGGGCCATTGCATATGATGAGTTGAAACATGCATTGGATACTGTTCCCAAAAAAGATGAGTTGCTTCAGGAAGTCGGCTGTGAGCAAGCTGCTGCCATTTGATCATGAAGGAAATATTCATGGGTTCTTTTGACAATTTGAGCTTGCAACTGAAGGTGCCTCAGACTGGCGCAGGGTGAAACTGTTGATCCCCACCTTGGATGTCAGAAGTGCTGATCAAGTTATTTGTTACCATCCAGATTGTTCCGTTACATACTAGGAAGTCAAGGAGATGGTGCTGCGGTTGTTCAGCGGAAATGCAAAGATGTCACAGCGGAAAGCTGAGTTTCTGACCATCAGGTTTTAATGAAATGAGGCTCTCACCGCATTTACTGAGTGGTTTACAGCAGAAGCACATGTGTTGATTGGGGCTGGGATTCTAGATGAAGCCGATGTATGCATTGCAATACCTTCTGCAGTGAAGCCATACCCTGAGCTTTACAATGTCATGGACTTGTTGTTAGAGGACGATGTACCTCTTCTTAAACTTGTTCAGTTTGTATGTCAATTAGCTGTAACTTTCCCTCCACCCAATATCAAGCAGATTCAAAGTGTCACTGTGGCCAACCCTAACCTTGGGGGGGGAAGTAACCAGTCAATGCAGATTATGCCAGGCTACTCCCCGCAGCCCAACATCTGTCCCATAACTGTTGAGCAATAACTGACCAACTACCACTTTGGCCCTAACTACGCTGATTGACAGCAGGCAGTCTACCAATGTGGGTCTGTTTATGCCGATCATCCTTAGAATAGCTTTACAAGTGGGCAAACTTATATTAAGCACAGATGTGGGCCCTATGGAGTTTGTTGTTTTAATTCACGTCGCACCGTGCACATGGGACAATGGTGTCCCTATTGACAGATCCCTTATGTACAAGAGGATCAAAGTTATCAGGGAAAAGTCAGAGCGGAGTAGAGACAGGACTCTCTACTTCCGCTATCTCAAAGTCATACGTCCCACCTGAATCTATTGTATTGAAGGCAGTAGAAGCCTCACAGTATGACAATACATTTCTCTACCAACAGCCAGTTGGGGGAATAAATGTGTTGACTCAAGAATGATTTGACGAAATGGCTGACACAGGGTTTCTGGTGCAACCAAAAGCCTTACACTTGCCAAATGTTTGACCAAAATCTAGCAGACCAGCTAGAACCATTTGCAGATGCGTTGTCTCTAATAGAAGTATAAGTCGCTTTTCCAGTGGACGGTATTATAACAGGACACCCTAAAGTCAGTCAGGGTATTATAGGTTTCCTGGGAAAACGTGAACTGCTGAATGTACATGTTTTAAATAGCTGCATTCATCTTACTCGGAGTGCACTTACTGTGACATTGTGGTAGCCAAAATCCAAGTACAAGCTATAATTGATATTGGCGCTCCTGTTAACATTGTCTCCATTAAGTTGGTGGCAAAGTTACCTTTGAAACCTGACATAGAAGACTGAATGGTGTATGGGACTGCTGGAACGGAAACCACGGTCTCTGAGGGAGCATATAGCGCACTTCCTTTGCGGTTTGGATCCATAATTATTGTGGCTCTGGAGGTTTTATTATCAAATAGCAACTATGATCTGCTGATTGAGACTGCTTTTATGCGACACTATGGGGCTGTCGTTGACATGATGGAAGAGACCCTAGCCATCTTGGGACAACAGATTCCCATCTATTTTGCTTCCAGCGGAGTTCCAGATGACCCAATCCGCTCTAGTCAAATTAATCTCGCCTATAGCAATGGTGTGATTCCTGTAAGATATTGGTGGATGAAGAAGAAGACCCAAATGCTCCCAAACCAGATTTACAAGTACAAAGGGATTCTGCTATGAGCCGCAAACACTTTTACTATCCCTTCTGGGCATCAGGTCATAATTGGGACAGAGCTTGAAATTGATATACCGGGAGGTCTGTACAGAGAGGTTATGGGGCACTATCAACAATTGCAACTCAAACCTCATGTGGCTCCTGGGTTACTGTTACCAGGGAAGGGGGAAGTAAAGGTGTTGGTAGCGAATCTGCAGAAGGAGGTGATGAAGGTTCAGTGGCACCAAGTGGTAAATTACCTGCACCTGGTCCCTATTGATGAGGTACACCAGATACACGACTTTGGTTTTTGGAAAGATTTCAGCTTGCCTTTAAAAACCACCTTCAGCATAATGACTGTGGTTCCTTGGGAGGCGCTAACTGGTCTATTGGAGGATCAGAAGGACAGGGCAATGGATCTGTTTGAGAAGTACCACAGCATTTTTGCAACTGATGATCATGATCTTGGTTGCGCTCATGGGGTTGTTCATTGGTTGGACATGGGAGACCACCCCTATCAGGTCACGGCTTATCCATCGCTCAAAGGCAGTGGAGGAAGTTGTATCTGCGGAAATAGATACATTGGTGGAACAAGGAATGTTGGAGCCGTCAAAAAGTCCCTGGGCATCCCCAGTGTTAATTGTCAAAAAGAAAGATGGCTCTAATCGATTAGTAATCAATTATCAGAAGCTTAACAGCATTATAAAAAAAATTTTGTACCTGCTTCTGATAATTGACAATGATTTAGATTGGTTAGGTGGGGTCAAGTGTTTCTCTGCTATGGACTTAATATTGGGGTACTGGCAGATTGAGTTGCCAGCAGCAGAACAAGAAAAGTGCATTATAATCACCTCAAAATGGATTGTTCTAGCCTACACGTATGCCACAGGGTTTGTGCAATGCTCCCGCTACATTCCAGCGGGCTATGGACACTATTTTGGTGACCTAAAGCTGTCTTGCGTTCTTGTCTATCTTGATGATATCAATGTGTTTTAGCGGACATTCACGGAGCATCTTGGACCCCTGGAGCAAGTGTTTCGCCGCCTTGCTGATGCTATTATCAAGATTAAGCCCCAAAAGTGCCACTTTTTTAAGGAACAATTGGAATACCTCAGCTTTGTGGTAGACTCCAAAGTGCTTAGCCCTCAGCCAGCCAAGGTGGAAGCCATCCGCAAGATGACTCAGCCAAGCAAAAAATGGGATATACAGGTGTTCTTGGGGATGGTCGGTTACTACTGGCAGTTCATTCCCAACTTCAGCTTTTTTGGGGCTCCACTCTTTGAGCTACTTATGAAAAACGCTGTCTTCAACTGGACGGATTAATGTCATACTGCTTTTGATGTATTACAAACTGCGTTGGCTAGTGCGCCTGTTTTTCTGTACCCCAATTTTGAAAAAGAGTTTATTGTGCAAACGGATGCTTCACTTTCTGCTGTAGGGGCTTTGTTATCCCAAAAAGAAAATGACGGTGTGGAGCACCCCATTGCATATTTTAGCTGCAGTTTAACTGGACCTGAACACAATTACATTGTGAACGAGCGGGAATGTTTAGCAGTAATCTATGCATATGTATAATTTTGGGTCTACCTCCACGGGGTGAAATTCAAAATGGTAACAGATCATGCTTCTTTGCGCTGGCTACAGAATCTGCGGGAACCTGAAGGGCAACTTGTGCGATGGGCTTTGAAGCTCCAAGCATATGATTTTGAGATCATGCATCGGCCAAGGCTGAAGCATCAAAATGAAGACTTTCTTTCCCAATTACCCACTGTCGCCATTACAGCAGATGTGGCAGACATAATTTACGAAAAGATGCTTGTGGGTAAATATCACAATGAGCTGCCACCCATGATCAAAGTATTGGATGGGCTCAGGAAGGATATATTCTTGCGCAATGAGGAATTATATAAGCAAATTGGGGAATCAATGCTGAGTTTTCAAAATCCCTCTGCTAGTCCTGCTCTAATTAAGGATGCCCATAGAGCGGTAGGTCATGGAGGATTAAAAAAGATGCTGGAGTTCTTGCAACCCTGCTACTATTGGGAGATTATGAACTATGATGTGCTTGAGACAGTTGGTTGTTGCCATCGGTGCCAAGTGGAGAACCATTCTACCAAAAGACCACCTACCAGCTAGTCAAGCCTCAGCTTGCATGGAATACTGTTTTGTTAGACGTGGTGGGTCCTCTGCTGACTGGCACAAGCCGCTCCAAGTATATAATTGTTGCCATTGATCATTTGACCCGATGAATGGAGGCCAGGGCTATTAGTGACTTGGGTGCAGTCACCACAGCCAAGTTCATTATGGAGTGTGTTAAACAGCGACACGGCTGCCCACAGTTCATTCTGACAGATAATGGAACCAACTTCACTTTGCGCATATTGCCAAGATTAAATGAGTTGTTTGCGATCTGCAGGGTTTTGACCACCCCTACCACCCTGAATCTAATGATATGGTGGAACGGGTCAATGAGACCTTGGTTAATATTCTACATAACCTTTTAAATGAGCAGCCATCAGATTGGAGCACCTTCTTATCCACCGCTGTCTTTGCATACAATATCAGTTACCACTCAGCAATTGGTAAGAGTCCATTCCAATTGCTCTATAGACAACATCCAGCGCTACCTGCATTTCTTTACTCCTGTGTAAATGATAGCAGTGGAGTTGAGACATCTCGCTATTTGTCTGCCTTAATCAACACAGTGATTAAACTCCAAACTGAGGAATATCCACTAGTCTGGCCAAGAAGAATTGGGATCATGCAGCTGACCATGGTAAACGCAGAATCTTCTAAAGTTTGGGGTAGGGGAATTGGTCCTGTTTCATAACCAACATGGGTTCAGAAGAAGGAACAAGCTCGCCAGTATATGGTGCGGCCATTTGAGATCATTGAGAAAACCAGGGATGATGCCTACACCATTAAGGAACCCACGGGGGGGGGGTAAAATTATTAACTGGGTACACGTGAAGACCCTTAAACCACACAAAAATATGAGCCTTATTGTCCAGTCAAGGAGGGGGTAATGTAGCGATTTCAATATGACTGGATGATAATCCTGGGACACTTAGGGCAGTTTGAGAAGAATCTGCCAAAAGGAGACTTGTCTTGATTATTTGAGTGCCTTGAGATGAGGCAATATTGGGATATAATGGGTTTATTACTGGATTGCCTCAAAAAAAGGCGATCAGGTGATATCAACATTTAATAAATATGAGTTAAATCACCTATAAGTTAGGCGATAGAGAACTAAAGAATAACAAGCCGAAATGAGGAGAATTGGTGGAACCAAATAGTCCAAGCTATGAGAGTGGTATCATCTGAAGCCACTTTACATAAGTGAGATGGGCGATTAAGAGGAGTTAGTGCTTAATAGGATAGAGTGAGTAAAACAGCATGGATCTGCTGTGTTTATTATATTAAAATAAAATATTGTAGTGGGAGCAAGTGCCCCATAGTTATTAAATTAAAGTTTATTCTGTTGTTACCAAAGGCCACGATTGTCATTTTTAGTCCTATTGCCCAGTGGGCTAAACCCTGTGCAAACCCCTTACGGCATATCTCCAGGATTTTGCCAAATTACAACACACCTGAAGATTGATATAAATGCATGTTATTAGCCGATGAAATGTTATTTGAGCCAACTAGGATGACTCAGGGCCTTTGCATTGCGCCACCACCTTCAAATGCGCCATGGACAGAATCCTAGTTTATTTAAAGCTATCCTGAGTCCTCATGTACCTCAATGATATCATTTTTTTCTCACAAAATTCCAACAACCACATGAAACATCTCTAGAAGACTTTAATTGTCTTCAAAAGGCTCTATAAAGATTAAGTCTTTGAAATGCTATTTATGCAATCTAAAATGGAGTTTTTGTACACATGGCCCTATAACATGGAATTCAGCCTATCCCGGATAAATTTGCTACCAATAAGAAAATGTCACGACCTTAGAGCCTTAGGTAACACAATATCTTTGTATGGTGGGTTATTATCTTCAGTTCACCCCTCAGTTTGCCAACTTAGCAGAACACCTGGTATACTTATACAAAAAAGGTACCTTTTAAAGGAGGCCTTGACAAAAGCAAGCTTTTGATGCGTTGAAGACTTCACTTTGTACTAAACCCACTTTAATTCATACACATTTTGACCAGCCATTTTTTCTATTCACTGACACAAGTGGCGTTGCATTTATGGCCACCCTAGCCCATCAACGATGAAGTTCAGGTCAACTCCAGTGGTTTACTTTAGCAATGCCATGAGCACGGCCAAACGAAAATATACTTTTAATAAACATTAGTGCCTGGCTATTTTATTTATGAACAAGAATTTCTGGACCTACTTATACAGCATCCGTTTCACTTTCATTACTTACCCTTCCTCACTCCATTGGCTGCAGAAGATGAAGGACCTTTTTCAGCCAAATAGAAAGATTGGAATTAAGTCAGTAGAACAATAATTTGAACATTGTCCATCATGAAGATGAGATTTAGCAGAATTTTGATGATCTTTTGAGAATGCTAATACTGGCTCCTCAACTAATGAAGAGGAATTACTATATAATATAATTGGCCGGCCTGATCAATAGGATTTGGAAACTCCTTTGATCCAAACCAAGCTCCAAAAAAACCAGAAATTCCATGTTAAGATAGGAATGTTGTATAAGAATATCAATATGAAATGGCTTAATTATATCTGTACCTCTTCTCACACTGATTTTATTATTGAAAAACACATGACCGTGAGGCATGGGCAGTGAAAAAGACTAAAAAAATGTCTAAGGAAGAAAGATTATTGGGACTAATAGTCGAGACCATCCAGGAAGATCTAGAGGCCTGTATGACTTGTCAAATGCAAGATTGGGCTTGACTTGGTACCATTATTCAGTCATATCTCCATCAAGTCCATTTAATGTCATCAGCATCAATGTGGGGAGCCCTTTTCCTACTGGGTTACAAAGCCTTAATATTCTGTTAGATGTGTACCATTTGACCAAATAATTAAAGAATCTCTGTTCCCATTTCAACCACTAAAACTATGGCCTTATTACTTATACATTCCATTTTCACTCATCATGGATTATGCAAATTTTACTTTCAGATGGTGGTCTAAACTTCGCCTCACATGTAGTCTAAAAATCAACTTCAATTTTTGGGGTAACTAAAGCTACAACGCTCCCTATAATCCCTCTACTAATGGGGTGGCGGAACGTAAAAATGGAACTCTTGTTTCTATCTTGTGAAAGATGGCTGCCTCCAAACCTACGCGCTAAAACCACTACTTACCTAGCTCAACCCTAACTTACCAGAGAAGCCACCATTGAATAATTAATATGGCCCCATAGAAGCTCTATATGGGTGTACCCCTTGGCTACCAAGTGGAGTTAAGCCCCTACTAGATAACTCTGTTCCTGAGAACTCTTATTTGACAATAAGGGCCTTATCCAATGAGATGTCCAGCTACAATCCCTCGACACTCAGGGAATTGTCACCACCACAGAAATGGAGACATCCCAAATTAATGTTAGCAAAACCTCCTTAATGATCTTTCAATTCGGTGACCTAGTTCTTTTTGATCACCATTGACCTAGAGGATTGCAGAATAAAATTAACGTTCTCTGGTTCAGACTCTCATGGTCATTCATAGGGTGAACATAATCTTCCATAGCTAATATCAATCAGGTGACTTTAATAAACCAAGTACATGGCCAATTTCAATGGCCCTATACCCCCTCTGACAGGATCTTGAGGGGACGTTACAAATATTTGAGATAATGAGCGAGTCAAAACCCTACTTTCAAATTGAGCCCTAATGAGTCGACTCTTAAGCCCTTTTAATTGAAACATGTCCTTGAAGGCATCAATAGATAATTTGATTTGAAACATAATGTTCAAGAGAATTGATGGAGATGCCTTCTGTAATTTCACTTCCATTTCCCAAACCTCAAAAAATTTTGACTCCCAACATTGCGGTCATGAAACTTATGCAGAACAATGGAGATGTCAACCAGGTGGTCAATTAGAAAAGGTGTGAAGTCCTGCTTATAGGGGGTCATGGATGTCTTCTCAACACCTTGTCCCCACTCACCCTATGGTAATTGACACCTTCTAACTGAATAAAGTAGTTCATCTCATTCAATCATTTCATCTTCATCGACTTCTCTGCTAGTTTTACAGCTGTAAGCCTAGATTGAACCTCAGCAACAGTTAAAAAAACAAGTTAAGCTTACACATTTATGAGAAATTTTATGATAATTAATGTATTTGATTTTTTTTAAATCAGGAAGGATCAAGAATCCATCCATAAGAATATTAGTAAAAATTTGTGCTTTTCTCAATGAGTTATTCTCAGTTAAAATTCCAAAATTTAACACTTCCTCCCACTTGGAGAAATGTATTCCCTGAGATTCTTGATTAATCAGCAATGTCCATCACCACCCTCCTTGGCCTTTCGCCATTATGTTGGGAATTTTAGTTTATAAAGATGATCATCAATTTTTGAGTTTGCCTCATAGCATAACGTTTACTTTCTGCTCAACTGGAGCTTAGACCAGATTACTATCAACGGGTTGTCCCCCTCTTCTCCTTCTTTAAGAGACTCCACTACTACCAGTACATGGTGTGTCTGGCTATATTTATGTACAGCTTTGTTTCTGTCTTCCTAGCACCTTATCTAGGTGAAAGTGGGACAAATTGCCAATTAATCGGAACCTGAATCCCCATTTTCTCCTCAAGAGAAAGCAATAAACTCTTTTATTCCTTATATAACATCTCAACTTTTAATTTTGTTTATTTTTATATATCTTTTAGATGCAAATTTAATGGTAGAAAATATTTTTTCTTTTTAATCTGCCAGCTTATATAACTTCTGGCGAACTTCATGTGGACATGATTGTAGATATGAATGTCTTAACTTCCATGACCATATAAGTGAATTATAGAATTTCTCAATAGTCTTAAATGGCCATATCTATATAAATGGTTTAAATTCTGTAACTTGACCAATCTTTGGGGTTTACAGAAAAAACCTCATCCCCGCTTAAAATTTCAACCATTTTATAGCAGTTTTTCATATTTCTTTCATGTTAACTTTTCCTTAGCAAACCTTTATTAAAGGTCTAATCTTGCAACTTGATATAAGTACCTTCAAAATTCCAAACAAATTAAGGATATTTTTTCCAAAACCATCCAGAATCAAGAAGTCAGTGTGGTAGGGCTGGATGTGTTCCACATAAAAACTGAAAAGGGGATACCTGGTAACTAAATGATAGGAGATGTATTAAGCAAACTCAGTTAAACTTAGAATGGTGCTCCAATCAAATGGTTTTTTTAAAGTTATTTTTTACATATTCACCAGAGTTTATTTACTCACTCAACCCTAAAAAGTTTATGGTGTGATAGGGATCCGTTAAAAATGTCTCTTACTCCCATTAACTGGTTGAGTTTTTAAGGGCATGGGCAGCAAAACCACTTCCTTTATCTGTAATTATGAACCTTAGATACCCATGTTTTGTAGGATGTTTTTGGAGAAAATTTTTCTGTAGTTGTTGTTAAACTTCTTGAATAGCCTTAGCTTCAACCCACTTAGTTTAAAGGTTGATAGCTACAATAATGTATTTGGCCTCTAAATCTCCAATGGGAAGAGTCTTTAAACATCAATAGGCATGTATGTCAGGAACACCTGGCCAAACAAGCTGATAAGTTATGCTTTTTTGGAACAATTTTTGCCTTGATACTCTGCACAGCACTATATTGTCTACAAGATGTCAAAATGCATTGACTTACAACAATAATATTTCTTGAGATGCTCCTTCATTTTTTTAAACCCACCATGCCATATGGCCTTATGAGTGGTCATTACAATATTTATTTGGGCTGACGGTTTTTGAATATGTACTATTTGCCTTCAGCATCTTGTAGAGTATCTCATTTTCAATTACTGTAATCTTAAAAATTTAATAGCAACTTTTGGACTGAATCAAGTTCATTTTGAAACTCTCTGACAAATCATATTTTTGATCAATTTATCAGCAGCCCAAATGAACGTTGCAATAGCGGAAAGATAAGGAAAACTTTTCTTTCTCGTTGCAAACACTTTTGCAACCTATTCAATTCAAGACTAAATCTAGTTTGATAATCTCATAGAGGAGATTAGTCTGCGCCCATGTCTGGGAGCAGTTGGGCAAGCAAGGCAAGAGGAGCAGGCGGAATGCCAGCGGCCTCTAACGTTTGAAAACGCCCTGGAGAATCTGGCGGAATAGAAAAAAATCTCAAAAAACCAGCGGTCACAATTTACCCAGAGATACTCACGTGGCAAGCACGATGCAACCAGTACATCAACACGCCACACTCCCAGCCACTTTCATCGGTGGAATTTGGAGTCCGTGTGTATCTGGACATCCAAAAACGGCCTTATGGGAAAAATTTTGTGAAGATGTACATAAAATTTTCCTGACCGCGGTGTATGTTGCACCTCACTCCATGTTGCGCGGTTGGCTGGACCTAGGTTTCGAAAGCAAAATAGCAGCAGATGAGGCTGCAGCAGTGCACATAGTGGTCGACCTCCCCGAAGGGCAACAGGTCGTTGAAACTAAACGCACCAGATGGACAAAATCAAACTAAATTTTCCTCATGTTTGACTTTTTGCCTACTACGGTAAAATGTGACATTTTGGAGCAACACCTGAAAGATGGTCTCGCCATATATGGTGAAATACAATCTTTTGAAATGCAACATTTCACACTGATGCCACACCTGTGCACCAGCAAAGCCATCGCAGTTCTGACCCCAACTGAGGAGATTGTGAAGGACCTAACCCAGATCCTGGACTGCATCTTTATTGACATCGCAGGGCATACCACCCACCCATTCCAGGTAACCGTGGACAGTGCGCCCCCCATTTGCACCCACTGTGACGCGTTCAGCCATAAGGCGCATGCATGCCCCATCAAGGAGGGCGTCACATTCCAAGAGCACCCCTCGGCGGCCATGGCCAGTGGAGAGGCGCACTATGAACCAATCGCAAGCACCAAGGAGGTTTTCCCGTGGGGAGCACAAGGCTGCTACCTATTGGTAAAGCCCATCTCCCCGCAGGAGCAGAAGAAGGCCAAGCAGGCCTATAGGGCCGCGGCCAAGGAAGCGGCCAAGGCCACCACCACCATCCCACACTCACAACGCCAGGAGGACATGGAGACCTTCACAGCGGAAGTGACTTGGGAATCCATCACCCAATCAGATTGGGAGGCCCATGCTGAGCGGGCCACTCAATCTGAGGATCTGATGGGAGCTTTGATCTCACCCAATCACTGCACCCAAGCTCCAGTCGAAACTGACTTGGGACCTATCCCAATTGAAAATTTTTTTTGCCCTGCTCGATGGTGCACCGAACTTATCTGCACCACAAAAAATTCGTCTGACGTCGGGAAAACAAAAAGTGAAGGCCAAAGCCAACACGACTCTTTCCACAAAAATTAACAAAAACCCCAATAGCGTTGCTGCTAACACTCGCGCTGCTGTGAAAGCCCATGGGGACCTTGAAGAGGCTGGTGGGCCTGGGGCACCCCCTCGCACCTAAGGTGCAATGGGGGAAAACTTCACTCTAGGGTTGCTGAATATCGCCAGACTCAAGGCCTCCCCATCCTGGGCTAGGAAACTGAGTTTTTTACAACACAATTTACCCGTGGATATCCTGGCCATCCAGGAGTCCCACTGTGCACGAGGTTCTGAGAAGCTTGGAAAACAATGCTCCTCCCATCCCTATCCTATTGGTCGAAGCACTGTGGGGTGCTAATTCAGAAAAATAATTTTTTCAAATTCACATCCTCAGAAACATTCCTAATTGGCTGAGTGCTCATAGTCACCTTCTCATGGGATGATGTTGTGCACACAATCGTCAACATTTATGCCCCAAATGGTGCACACGAGCGTCAGGAATTTTTCTTGTCAGTCAAATCCCTCCTGCTAACCCCTGATTCTTTCCTAGTTGGCGACATGAACTGTTGGCTAACCTCACCAATGGACCGGTGGCCACCCTCACCCCACGCCCCACAGGGTCATGTAGAACTACATGTTCTAAAAGCCACCCTTGGGTTGATGGATGTGCTGCCGCGACATGCCCCACTGCTCGAAAACATGGTGCATCCCCACGTCCACAACAGCCAATTAAGGTCCATGACCCGCATTGACCTTATTCTAACGCCGGCGAAATTCCAACCCCACATCTCCCACTTCAAAACAATGAAAATGGAATTCTCTGACCACCGACTGGTCTCAATAACATACCACTTACCCGTCACAGTTGCAAAGGCCCCACATTGGTGCAAAATCCGCCCCCCAAGCTTGCATTGCCAGGATTTTCCATGTGGGTAGAAGAGGCAACTTTGGCAAAATCGTTGTTGTACCATTTTGCGTGGACCCCATTTCCACATGGGCAACTTTCAAAGAGGACACCATCCGCCACTATCACCATCTCTCCTCCAGACGCTCACGAGCCACATTGGCGGTTATCTCGCACGCTCTGATGGAATTGGCCCACTTGGAGTCCAACATTCCAGCCACAGGATACAGCCCTGCATGAGGCCGGAAGTGGGTGGAGGCAGCCGCCCACCTCAACACACTCGAAAGGCAACACAAACATCAGGTTTGTGTCCAATACAGTGCCACATACATCACTAAAGGCGACAAGTGCACCGCATACTTCTTTAAAAAAAATTTTGCACCACACCAGAGTGTGGCCTGCACACAGGTGCAAAGATCGGATAATTCCATTGTGGACACACCGGCTGAAGTGGCAATTGAAAAGCAAAATGATTACTCTGAGTTATACCAAGCCAAACCAATTCAGCTGGCCAAAATGGCGGAATTTCTTGACCGAGCTCATATCTGCACCATTTTCTGATACCCAGAAATAATGAATTTAATTACTCTGAACGAATTATGGACAGCCATACGCGGTGCGCCAAACCAAAAATGCCCAGGCCCAGATGGCATTCCATATGAGTTCTACAAAAAATATTTTAAATATATATCCCCATTGCTGCTAGCCTCACTTAACCAAAGCCTGTTGGAAATGCGCCTCCTACCAGGAGGACATGAGGCCTTTACTGTCACACTCTTCAAGAAAGGGGATAAGCTTGACTTAGCCAACTGGTGCCCCATTTTTTCTAACAAACACAGACACCAAAATTTTAACAAAAATCATGGCTAACTGTTTAGGGACTGTAGCATCTGCCACCATCTCCCCAGAACAATTAGGTTTCATCCTCAGAAGGTCGATTTGGGATAATGTGCACTCTGTGGCTAATGTATGTCAGTCCACAGCCTCTGGGGCACTTGTATTCTTGGACCAACAAAAGGCCTATGATAGAGTAAACTGGGAATACCTTGGGGCCTGCCTCCATCAATTCCGCCTACCCCCACTTCATAAACTGGGTGATGCTGCTCACAGAATCTGTGACAATGGCAGTGCGTGGCCCAGGCTTCCTAAAGGAAGTAGTCCGCCCTCAAAGGGGCCTGCGACAAGGGGACCCCCTCAGCCCACTCTTATACAATTTCAGCCTTGACCCACTACTGCGAAATGTGAATGCCCAACTCACTGGGGTCCATGTGCCAGGCCAAACCCCAGTCAAGATGATGGCATTTGCAGATGATTGCGTGGTGGGGGTGTCTAATAACAAAGATGCACGCACGCTTGAAGCCCTCATCCAGGGATATTCCCGGGTAAGCAACGCGGCACTGAATGCCTCCAAAACTGAAATCATTCTCCTTGGTCAGTTTCAGAACTGCTGGGCCCCAGCAATTAGTTCCCAACCTGGCCCATCTGCTCGCCCACGTCCACGCCTTACTAACTCAAAACACACCGCTCCACTGGTGCTCCCCTTCGTGCCACGTCCTACCATAGGACTGGTGCGCCGTCTGGGTGTGTGGATGGAGGCAGGCGGATATGCGTCAGCAGTAATGGAATGCCGTATACTGGACAACGTGACGAAGCGAATCGCCTCTCTCAGAGCCCACCCTACTACCCTCACTGGCAGGGTTGTTCTTGCCAACTCTATGCTCCTATCCAAAGTCTGGTTCGGAGCCCACGCCATCCCCTTCTCACCACGCTTCTTCAAATCCCTGTATGCTTTGCTGCAAGGATGGCTTTGGTCAGGCCGCCCTCCACCAGTATGGCTAGAGGTCATGTTTGGCCCTCATCATCATGGTGGCATGGGCCTGCTTGACTTTAAAGCCCATGCTGCCAAGATCCTGGGCACTTGGATCGCGGCCGTCACCGCTCCTACACTCCCATCCCAACACTGGTACCGCGCGGCCCACTCCAACTTCTCCTGAGCCTTGGGCCTCAACAATCCATCAAACCCCCACTCCCTGATGAAATACCTCGCATCACACACATCGGCCACAGGTCCTCACAGGACTAAAACCCAATACAAACGAATCCTACTCTCCATGCGAAGCGCAGAGTGGAGAATTCGTATTAAAGGACATACAACCCGAAGAGGCCGCCCCTCTCCTCAGTTCACACAAGAGGTACAGAGGCTACCCATCCATGATGGCGTGATCCACATTCGACCCCATGTCCTATCCAGGGTGGACTACCTGGACATGATGGACATCCCTTACTCCACTGAGACCCAAAAGACTATCTGAAAATACGCACACCATCCTCTGTTGCAGCCTCAAGTCCGCTCCCATGTGTGGCGCTGCCTGAGGCGGGTGTATCGTACAGCTGAGCGCTCTAATGCTTTACACTCATCCTGTGTCGTGTGTGGCCAGTATGGAACGCTGTTTCACCACCTGGAGAAGTGCCCCACCTCTAAAGTAATATGGCGCAAAGTCCAACGTCTGCTAGACCAGGATCAAACACATCCTTTCAGTCTGTCAAGAGATATGTTTGCTTCATCAATGGCCTCCCCCTCCCACCCTCCCTCCATGCTCTGGTGGTTGCAATCGCCATGTGGACTATCCACACGATTGTCTTAGATGCCATCGCTGGCTCCATCCCCACCCTCCCAGAAGCTGTCCACAGATTCTGGTCTCATTTGGTGGACCACTTTCAAGCATGGATGTTTGGATATCTCCCACCGCGTTGCCAACAGCTGGTCTCCTCCTGGTTCCCATTCTGGTTCATCAAATCAGACCCCTTCCTCCACACGTGCTCAATAGTGGCTACGGCTCCCTCACACGTTCCCTCCCCCTCCCCATAAGTGGCGTTCCCGCTGGCAACAAGAGATAGCATCGCTTCTCTGGGGTGCCTCCCCTGGTACTAAGTTTATTTTTCCTGAGACATATTTGGAAGTGTCCGTCCCATGGTCGGCCTTCCCCGCAATAAATTTAAATAGCGGAAAGATAAGATAGACAGTTGGATTTATGACGTTTCATCCCTCATGATGCTTGATTATGTAATAACAGGGTTAAAGTTTTATTGCCAATGTGAAAATTGACCCTCAGGCAATTTAAAGTTGTTCAACAAGCTTAAAGATGTATGGTTAGTACAACATTATAGTGAGTGCCATGAAGATAGTCCAAAATTTTTTGTAAACATTTATGACTGCCAAAAATTTCTGTCCCATCACTAAATATTTCCTCTTATACCGTATAATTTCTGACTAGTGAAGGAAACAGGATGCTTTTCGCCGTCCTTCTCAATCTGAGAGAATGAAGCTCTAAATTCATGAGTGATGAATAAGTCTGGATGCTAAATTTGCAAATATAGCCTAGGTACCGTGGACTGGAGCCAACATTAGTGCAAATTGAAGGTTATTTACTACGGGAGCTAGTAGGGTAAACTGGGGCCTTCTCTTGGCGTGGTCAAAGAAAGCCCGTGGAAACACAGGTGATCAGTAAACACCAGAACCCAGAGAAGTACCACAGAAGGGTCCTGTAATGGCCCAAAAGAGGTGGGGATGGAAGCTAGAGGCTGTGATCCAACCTGTCCTTGCGGGTGCTTCCAGTCTCCTTCCATAGGGAATATGGCCACGAAGGGTGAGGCAAGAGTTGGGCGTATTTTCTGTCACACTTCTTTCCTACGAGGCAGGGCACTGCTCAAGAAGGTAATTTTGACAAAAGTGGGGCAATCCTGATTGTTTGGGCCTTGGCCACCTGTCTACAATAATAACTGCAGTTTTCTAGATTTTCCTGTAACCTGGATAATGGCCAGTAGCTTACGTGGTCTTACACTTGTGCAGCAAAAAGTCAGAGCACTCATGTACCAAATTGACAGATTAACCCTAAAGGGCAGCAATGGTTCATGAACAAAAAGGGCCTAGAGAGGCAAACTCTGTTAAAAAACAAAGCTGAGGGACCAACTCCATTAACAAATCAACTTGGGGTGGCACCTGCTGCACAAAAGGCTTTGGTCTCATTTGCAGCAGGGGCTACTAATGTTTTTGGGGTCAGAACCAAGTTTTTCAAAGCGGGGTACTCTGGCTCAACAAAAGATTTGATGTCAAGTATGGTGGAGAGCCTCAAGAGGGTTCACGCTGTGGAAGAGAATACTGAATGGTCTAAAGAGATGCTCTTAGGCTGCATGATTGAGGTGTGAGGGTTCACTCTGCTGCATACTTCACGTTTGGCTCCTGGGTTAAAACCCATGACTTTCCAAACTAAGCTGGAAAGGAACAGGTTTTGGCTGCCAGTATGAGCACCAAGAACAAGGAGGCTATATGTCTTTACATTGGCATTAAGATTGGAAGGTTCATACTGAGGGATGTACCACCTGTTGTCACTAGAGGGGCCATGATTTCTCAGCTGAAAGGCTTTGGAAGATTAATCTTAATGAGAACAAGTTGGTAAAGAACTTGAAGCAGAAGGCGTTATTTTGAAAAAATCACCATAGGCTTTGGGGACTAGGTTTTTAATGTTAAACTTTTCAAAGTTATACTTAAAGAGTTGCCTCATTCAGTTACTGTGGAGACCTAGAGTTTCCATGTGGTGCCACTGGACATGTGATTCTTGTGTGTCATCAAGGGGCATGTCAGAGCCAAATGTCCCAAGGCTAAACCTACTGCGGCAGTGACCAAAACTGAAGGGCTTAGAGAGGGGTGCCACTTGTGGTGCCCTCAGAGAAAGAGAAGTTGGAACTCCAGAAGTTGTTGGAGGATCTAACTGAGTTGTCAGCCAAAGCAAAGGATGCAGCGTCAGCTGGCAACGCTAATTCAGAGGCGGTGACCAAGGTTATGAAAGGCACCAGAAAGGTCAGTAAGGAGTCAAAGTGTTCCCATAAGCTAATGGAAGCTGCTAGACTCCAAATCGAGCTATGTGGCGCTTTGTCACAATCTGCAAATGACATTTTGGAAACGGGCACCTCCCAAATGGTTGTATTTCTCCCCATCACTGTTACAGATGGGGCTCTAAGGCCCAGCCCGCCACCAGCCCTAAACCACCCCCCCATATGTGGCCGTAGCAACTCTGAATGGTCCTGTCCAAATGGACGGCCTTGCTGGGCATACTGGGCCAAGGTGCGGTGCACTGGCCTCTGTCGCCTTGGGCCCCCAGGCCGAGGTGCATCCCTACAGCCTCTGTCACCTCAGGGTTACCCGGCTGAGGTGTGGTCAACCAGACTCTGTTGGCTCAGGCCACTCTGGCTCCTTCCCCTCTCACCTGGGCAAGGCCACTCTCAAGAGGATCCCATCGCATCCACCCCCTTCCTCTACTCCTCATCGCACCACCATCCACACCCCCAATACTTGCTTAAGATAGTAAATCTAAATAAACAAGTCCAGTGAATAGCGGCCTTTATTGGGAGTAGACTCAAAATTGGAATAGAATTCCAAATTGAGGTCCAAAGGGGCTGACCTCACTTTGAAATACTTCCTAAAAAAGCTAAATGAATTGTGGGTAATGAGGGGCGCAAAAGCCTCCAGAATTGATGGCATCTAGGTAACTTGACAGAGATATGGAGGGGAACATCAGAAAAAACAATTAACCAAATAAATAATTTAATAATTTTATTCTTTTATCAACCCAATAGGAAAATCCTAATCAGAATAACGGAATTGCAACTATCAATGTACACAAATCTCATAAATCCAAATCTTATGAGATTTATGTACAATCTTTGATCATTACATTACTTCCTTGTAAAATGGAAATCCCAGCAGACTCAGACCTGAACCAGCAAGGCAGGCGTGCAGTGACCAACGACTTTTTTGACGGGGGACCTTTTTTGTGAGCAGCTTGGGGAAATTGATTGGAAATTCAGAGCCCCTGGATCAAATCAATGGGTTCTCTGGAGGTTTCCTGGGCAAAAAGGCTATCAACTGCCAGCAGTCCAGCCCACCCCCAAGCTACCCATCCCCTTCATTGAAAGGCCCTACAAACCAACAAAAGGGACCGATGACCCATGGAAATGCTTGGGAGATTGACTGTGACCATCTTGCGGGCTGGCTGGTACCACAGCCCGCCAAAGTAAATTTGCCTTTGGAATAATGTAATGGATGGGGCTCCCAAGGCCCAGCCCGCCACCAGCCCTAAACCACAACCCCCATATGTGTCTGTACCAACTCCAAATGGTCCTGTCCAAATGGACAGCATTGCCAGGCATACCAGGCTAAGGTGCAGTGCACTAGCCTCTGTCGCCTTGGGCCACTCTGGCTCCTTCCCCTCTCACCAGGGCAAGGCCACTCTCAAGAGGATCCCAGCATGTCCACCCCCTTCCTCTCCTCCTCATCGCACCACCATCTGCACCTCCAATCCTTGCTTTGAATAAATAAATTTAAATAATAATTCCAGCGAATAGCAGCCTTTATTGGGAGTAGACTCAAATTCAGAATAGAATTAAAAAGTGAGGTCCAATGGGGCTGACCTCACTTTGAAATACTTCCTAAAAAGGCTAAATGAATTGTGGGTAATGAGGGGCGCAAAAGCCTCCAGAATTAATGGCATCCAGGCAACTTGACAGAGAATCAAGAGTGGAACCTCAGCACAAACAACCAATCAAATAAAAATCTATTTAATTATTTTCATTATTGACCCTAATAGGATAATCCTACTCAGAATAATAGAATTGCCACTATTGACGCACACGAATCTCATAATTCCCAACCTTATGTGATTCATGTATGATTGTTGATTGTTACAATTACTCAATTGCATAAAAGGCGAGCTGCTATTAGAGATGTAGGTGTGATTAAGCGCTCAAAGCCCATAGGGGAAGAGGCAGAGGTGTGGGAGGTGCTGCCTGCTAACAATAATAGGGCAGTGCCTTCTAATCTGATGCCTCCAACCAAATCAGAGAGGTCTGTCAAGGACATGCAAATGAGTAAGATTATGGTGGCTGTGGTGACAGAGAAGCCACCACCCAGCCCAGTCTAGTACTGAAAAGAGGTGAGGAAGAAACGTTGTTTTGCTAAACCAGCTGAGGTAAAAGAGGATGGGGACCCCACAGATCCTAACACAATAACCTCTTTGATTTTTATCCTATGGCGATCAGGGTTGAATCAGCTAATGCATGGGCTTTGCGTGTTCTCAAAAGTGTCAGCAGGGTGAAACTCAGATTTCAATAAAATGGTATAGATATCAGCTTCTTCACTGAGACTAAGTCCAAACATGAGGTGGAATAGGATTGGTCTTGCCATTAAACCTTTGATACAATCATTTTACTCTCATTTGGTGGATCAACCAAACTCATACTCACCCTTAGGGGGGAAGAGGGAGGGGAGAAACCAAATGGGGTATCTTGGTCAGGTGGGCGTACAAAATTAAGGCGTTGGACAAAAGGTTATTGGTTCCAGGTAGAGCAGTGACAGTAATGTCATTATTTAAAGAGAAAACACTTTGGGTTATCAGTTTATACGCGCTTAATCCTGGGTCTGAAAGAAGGCCTTCTTCCAGAAGGTAGGCCTGAGGATCCAGGAGGAAGGCATTGGGGGTCGATAATGCTAGGTAGTGACAAGAACTGTGTTTGTTTTATGGATGACAGGATTTGGGCTTCAGGTAACTTGAGCTCTGATCATGGAGCTCATGAGCTGTCCATTTTGATGATCAATAATGGCCTACTGGATGTGTGGAAAGCAGGTTATGGTGAGGAGAGGGAGACTGGTTGGACTCACGTCAAGAGGGAGAATTTCTCCTGCATTGACCTTTGTCGGTGCCCAGCCTCTCCTGAGTCACTGCAAGTTGATTGTTCAGAATATGATCCATGTGCTTCAGACCACAGGCCTGTAGAACTTCAAATCATTTACCCTCAGATTGCTTCTACAGGTAAAATTATCTGAAGACTGAACCCTGAATGCCTAATGTGGTCTCCACTCCAGGAGATAATGAGGAAGAAGGTGAGATACTTGGAAAGCCATATTGTATAGAATCCAGATGCGCCAGTAAAATGGTTGCGGATGAAGGCTGATCTCAAGATGGCATGTGAAGTCTTTGGGAAACAACTAGGGGCCATGCATTTGAGGTAGGAAACCTTGGAGAGAAGCTTCGAGACTACCTGCAAGCAGGCTGCGGTCATCGGAGCATCTGCTTACATGGATAAGGCTGAATCATATTTGAAATTGATGGAAGACCTCATGGTGGATCGCCTCAAACAATAAATCTAGGTGGTATGAAGACTCTAACATCAACGTGGCTCTATTCCTCAAGGCATTAGGAGCTTTCAGACCCTTGTAAGGATCTTGTCAATTTTTTTGCGAGGGCGTTGGGGTGAAGGATGTAGCTCGCATGGCTAAGGTGGCCAAGTACTCTTATGAGGACCTTTATGGCCCCTTAGAGAATGACCTGAGGCAACCAAAGTACTCACAAGCGGACTGGGGTACTGCCAAAAAAGACTCAGAAGCAACTTTGCAAGAAGATCCGCAAGGCAGAGGTGTCAGACGCCATCTGCAATAGAAAGAATGGCAAGGGTATTTAGCGGATGGGTTGATACTTAAGCTCTACAAGTACTTTGGGCAGAAATGTCCGAGATGCTTGCTGAGCTCCATAATCAACTCCTAGTCTCTGATGCAATAGAGCTGGCATTTTCAAAAGGAGTGGTGGTGTTGTATAAAAAAGGCGATCACTCCCTCATGGGGAACTATCAGCTTTTGACTCTGCATAACGTTAACTATAAGATCTTAATGACGATGCTAACTAATTGAATAAAGGGGTTTGTGATGGACTTTTATGGGAAAAACAGGATGGGCTTATCACAGAAAACTCAATTACTGAAAATTTGATGCTGCTTCACCTGATAGAAGAATGGACACGTAAACAGTATGAACAGAGGGGATGGCTACTGTTTCTTGAACAAGAGAAGGCGTATGATTGGGTGAATCATTATTTTCTTTGGAAAGTGTTAAGTGAGGTTGGAATTAAGGGCGGTTGTTGAAACTGCTTAAAGCAATTTATGAGGAAGCTTTATCAGTTGTCAATATCAATGGGCTCCTCACCCACCCTTTTAAGATGTGTACAATCGTGATTCAGGAAGACCCTCTATCTCCCTTGTTGTATTTTTCTTGCAATAGAGACTCATTCAGTGGCTCTCAGGAAGTACAACCAGAGGAAAACTTACATAAACAGCGAGGAGTATTCCCACTCAATGTTTACATATGATACATATATTAAAGTTTCGTAAGAGGAGAAGAAGGTGGTGATGAACATTCTGAAGATGTACCAAAATGAAAGCAATGCAAAGGCCAATCTGTGAAATCCAGGGTCTGGCCCATCAGCAGAACGGCGACGTTGGATGTGTCACCAAAGAGCTTAATCCCCCTGGATGACATCAGGGGATTAGTTTCAATACCTCAGGTTCCCCATACTGGGTGGGCGTCGCCGCATGAAATTTGGCTCAAACTTATGGCAGACCTTAGAAAAGCGGCTTAGAAGTGGCAATGTCTCAATCTATCTTATTGAGGAAGGGCCATTGTCATAAAAGCTTTCATTGTTTCCAGATTGTAGTACATTGCTAGATCTGTTCCGATGTCAGAATCTTCAATAAAAAGAATACATAGTTTAGTAATCCAGTTCATTTGTCAGGGGCGAGCATCAAAAACCTGTTATCCTAACTTGTGTCAGGAGGTGAAAAAGGGTGGCATCAAACTGATTAACAACAGAAGTATGATCAAAGCACTTCAGCTGAAGTGGATCTCATTGGTAGCTAGTGAAGGAAAGTCCATTTGTTGGGCTCTAATAGTGGAGGACTACATTTCAAAGGCTCGCAAGGACAAAAACAACAAGGACCTTGGTGTTAGATGTGGCATCAATCAAGGGGTCAATCCAAGAGCATGTAACCTACCAGGCTACTGGAAGGATTACTTTGAAGTTTGGACAGACAACAAGGGTAGATTGGAGGGTGGATAGTGGACCATTGAAAGTATCCGGACAAATCCCCTTTTGGGAGGAGCTTGGGAACTATATTGAACCTCGTCTGTGCTAGGGCTTCAAGCGCTTTATTTTGGCGGATCACTGGGGTGAAACCCTTGATGGTAATGGCCAAAGAGTGCTTAAGGTCTAAGCATCTAATAATGTTGCTAGTGCCTCCACGGTGCTGATAAGGAATACATGGTAAATTGTGAAAGCAAATGAACTGCCTTCTTGTTGGAGGGAAGCAATTCCTTCTCTGTCCGCATTAGAGGCTGGGGAAGCCTGTTCAAAGGGTCGTGGAGAGCAGGATCGGTTGGTGTTTCCATGAGAAAGAGAAGGCTAGAGTACCCAGATGGGAATGCCTCTTCGTCCTTTGGGACTGGCTAAAGGTGGGAAGTGGTGATGGTGTCTGCCTCTCAAAGTTCACAACCACCAGGTTCCAGAAGTTGAAAGACAGAGAGCTCTGCTAGATGTTATTGTCCTGGATCACTTGAGAAGGTGACATGGCCTGATGGACCTGTGGGGGAGGAGGGTTAAGTGATGCTGGTCTATATCGGTTCAGAACTTTCTCTTCCAACTCCACAGCAACATCTTTGTCACAGAGCGACTCTACGCAAGTAAAATAAGCACGAGGATGATCTTCTGTATGCCTGTAAGGTATGCAAGTGGAGGAGATAGCAAAACACATCTTTACGGAGTGTCCAGCAGTGGATGCTGTGTGGAGAAGTGCTTTTCTATGGTATGAAGCATACCAAGCATGGTGTAAGTTATCCCTAGGTCATCTTGCATGGCCAGAGATCCTGACTGCGTATGCTTCTCCAAGTCTGCTTGCAGACAAGGAGGGGTTCAGGGTCAGGTGCACAATATGGGGGGAGGTGATGTATGGTCTATGGCTTGCCAGAAACCAGCGTATGTTTCCCGCTGAAGAATTCCAGGTGACAAGCTCCCAGGACATAGTTGATTGACAGCTAAAATAGCTGTGGAAATCTATGGTAATCCTTTTCATCAAGTAGGTCCAACTTGGGGGTCAGTATGGTCTCATTCCTCTTAGTATGGAATGGGAGGCATAACTCTGAACTGAATGGCTATCATTTTGCTACACGGTATACCAAACAGTGATTAATATGTCAGCTTTGGGGTGTTGCAAGCCATCCCACCAACAATCATGCCCTCATTTGTGGTGCTTAGGCTCACACAGACCCAGTGCGGTGGGGCAGTACCACAGGTTTCATCCCACAAAGTTGTCTACACTGGGTGCCCTAACGGTCACATAAAGCTCAAAGATGATTGAATACTAGTTGACAAAACATACCCAGTCAAAATGGCAAATTTTTTGAGTAAAATGTGGCTCCTGAAGTTATGCAAGAGCAGCAATAAATTTGGAGATAGCAACTAATTATATCTAAAAGCTAAAATGTTGCACTTCATCTTGTGCCATTTGATCTTGGGTATGGCATTTAAATTAGATGGTTACGGCTATAGTTTCCTTTATTTATTACAAAATCAAGATATTACAGTTGATTTTGAAGAATTGGCACTTCCCTAGGTTTAATTTTATGTTTATGCACACAAACATTATATGGAACCTCTTATGAGTGTTCCAGTTGGTCGTCAAAGATGCAGATAAAAACATTTGTCATCATATTTCACAATTACGCATGATAATTGATCCCTCAGGATTGTATCCGTGGCTCTTTAGAACATAGCCAGAACATTGCATATCCCTTACAGCATCCTTGATGGATGAATTAGGCCTAAGGGTATTTTTTTTCACATTTTCACGCTCTTCTTTTGGCATGTTTATCTGACAATACCCAATAATGAGGTTCATTGCCAAAATAGATTTCAAACTCCCTAGACTTCTAAGGTAATTTCATTCTATGACACGTCATGCATGACTTTTTTGTGAACTTTTTAGTTTCCAGTAGTCAATGACGACCAGATTAATATCATCCTTTTCCTTTACTATTAAAATTGGCACAGCCCATGAGTTTTTAAAGGCACTATCATGCCCCAATCAAATAACTCTAATCTCCTTCAAGACAACTTCTTCTGATGTTTTTGAGCGTCTAATTAACCATAATTAAATTAAGTTGTCATTACTGGTATCATTAAATTGGATGACACTCCTAGTAATTTCTAGGTCAAAATAACCTTGTGCAAATATTTCATACTACTTAAAAATGACTCCTGAACTTAACTCTTCTCTAAGTCAGTAAGGTCACCCAAATCACCATTGGGATAAAATTTTTAATGCTGACAATATCCCTTTATGAAGCCAAAATCGTAGAAGGTCCCAAAATCATGAGCACAATTTAGTTATCATGTTAGGAAACAGTTGCAAGAAGGCACTTATCTGATGCATTTCAATTGTAATAGGTCAGTTTATTAGCTTGCACATAAAATATGGATTTTTTCATGCTGGGAACAATATTACCAGACGCATAGTTTGTTTTAGTTGTGATCTAGTTCATAAGCGGATCACTTCACAGTAAAGTCCTCTTAATTTTATTTTTCAGTTTACTAGAAATTTAACAATTGCGTTCCTGATTTCACGATACCTTACTGGTGTGATCAAAGAGTCATGCCCTTTTAAATCACTGATCTGTATTAGCAACAATAAATCCATGATAATCTTTTGACATACTTAAAAGGGTTTTTTACATCCTTGTAGGCCATATTTATAGATAGACTGGGCTTCTTTTTATCACACTTCCAATCTTTAGTCTACTATAGTGGGATAGTCTGGCCCAAGGATGGTGAGAATGCTGTCTTTACGATCTGTGACCAATCCAAATATCCTCAAAAAATTAATCCTATTAGAATATCATTATTCATGTTTGGCAAAACTATGGTCAGTGTTGTCACTAAAATAGAGCCAAAACGTAGAGGTAGGGTGCTGTAACACCAAATGGCTTAGTTGTATGCACCGCTGCCATGCCAAACTCTTGACAATGTGCAACAATTGACGCAATCTTTAACTTCTTACCCAAACTTGTACTGAGAATATTGATAGTATCTCCGCTATCAATGATGTCCCAAACTCAGAACTTGTTAATGGATATATTTACATATGTACATTCAGAATAGGCCTTAGAAGTGTTTATGAGGTGAATACAATGGTTGGGTTCACAATTCCAGGGGTGATTTAAGACTTAATCAGATATCTGGAAAGTTATCCACCAAGGTCTTTATTGAAATAGGCACTTTTACATCATGGACTGAAGACAGGTCAGTAGAACAACTTTTGTGAAGGTCTAACCCATTATTAATAATCTGTTTTTAGGGTTTTGACACTTCTACTTGGTCTTTTTTTTGTAATTTCTACCTTCTTAGTTTCTATTTCTTTATCCCAAGTATTGACCATTAGATCATTATCATCCATAAAGTGATGTAGTTTATCTGGTCACATCATCAGCCATAAAAGCTTGTCAGGGTCAGGGGGAGTGCTTTTATAGACATCAGTGGAGGTGAAACATTCAGCTTCTACTCCACCTTCTCTTTTCTTGCATCATCATCCTTAATTTTAATGGCAACAACTATCTCAAGCTTCCTGTCCATATTTATGTAGCATTGGGTAGCAAAATGCCTTTTTTGACCTTATTTGTAGAATAAATTGGGCCCTGTTGTTGTTTTTGTTCTGCTTTCTTATTTGTTATTTATTATTTAACTTAATTAACTTTGTTTTTATATTTTAGCCTTAAAATCAAATTTTAGCTGATTATTGGGCCAATTAGAGGCTTTAAAACTTCTGGCACAGCATCTCAAGTAATAGGCAAGCTATTGAGTCCCCATGTATTGGTTAATCAATGGTAATATGACATGTTATAAGTCACAATAGGGCTTGGCACATGTTAATGCAATCTCTGTATCAAACCTGGATTATTGTATTAAACCAAAATAAGACTTTTACTTAATGGAAGAACCAAACGGAAAAGCCTTTTATAGCATCATTCTAATTAATTTAGTGTTGAGAGTTTATTTTTTGGCTTCTAGCCTTCTTGCCCTCCTAATTTCTTTATAATGTCATTTTTGTAATCCATATAAGACCATCTGTCAGCCAAATGGGGCATAATGAGGTCACAGTTGTATCATTCAAACAATTTGATTAAGTAGATGTCTTTATATGGTCTGATAATCCTCACATTGACATTTCAAAATTTTAGGATGTGTAAACATTTCCATCCTTGCCAGATTTCAGCAGATTTTAAGGTTTGAAGTAAACTTATTATGATTTTGGAATAGGTGATGCCACACTCCTCTTAGTACTTGAACGTTTGGGTGAATCTTCAGCTCAACAACCCTTGGGCCTTAATTGTAGTACCTGGTGTAGGGATTATTACAAGACCTTTAGACATAAAATCGATATTTTTTAGTACTAGATGGATATAAAATCGATATTGAAAGTGTCAGTTTCTATATCAGTTATGAACCCAGAAGGTTCATCTTCATTATATTACTCCAAACTACCTGATTATGGATTTTGGATTCAGGCCTAAAATAAATTTTCCAAGCCATTTTCTTCCCAAATCACCATACCTTTCTTTATTCTCTCCTCCCCCAAGGCTGGTATAACACTATCAACTCTTCTATTCATGGGTTTTGACTTCTTTCATTTATGTTATCGCCTTGAATATTGAATTAAAGTTACATTGCATTAAGAGTCTATATCTTAAGTCAGACTTTCTACTTAAAATCTGATTTAATAACTGAGGTCTAAGTTACCATTTTCTAAAGTAAGCTAAGCGTTTTTGGTTTTCAAACCTGACGCAACTGACCATATTTTTATACATTATTCTCTAATTTAAGTATATTCTTCATACCTAATTGAGACTTCAGGAAAAGCAACAAGATCTTCAATGTTCTTATGTAGAACAGTTACCTCATGTTGAACATAATTCCATTAGTGAACATGAAATGATCAAAAGCCAAGGTGATTTCTTATGCATAAATGTGCCTGTTCAGTCAGGTTTTCTGACTGAGATTACAAGTAAATTAGAATGAGTTTCCAGCTTCTGATAGTGGTGATTTCTCTTTTGTACCCATTTGTGAGTTAATTCGTTTATGAAGAAGGACTTCTACATCAATATTTGAGACTCTAAGAATAAGTTGTTCCTTAAAGTAGTTCAATCTTTGATGTGTCTTATTAGCATGTTCTTTATTGACTAAAATTGCCTTTTTGACATTGGCAAAATGGCTTTCAATTTTTCCATTAGACTATATTGGGAAGATCTTTCTTCCTTCTTAAATAATAGAAATCTGTGAGTTTCAGATTTTATGTTTGGCAAAAATTCACTGTTTATTCTTGATTGAATGGCAAAAAAATTCAACAAGGAATAATTGGTTGTGTGATAGTCTATAAGACTTTTATTAAGGTTTGTCATGGTCGCTTCACAATACTTCATGTACATCGCCATATTTACTTCTTATTTTTTAAAAAATAAACAGGGCAAAAGAAGGGTATTTGATATTTACCAATCCTAAGTTTATGTAATAAAGTTTCCATCAAATTCTTTACACTTTCAGATAGATATATAAACAGGCCTAATGAATCAGAAAGCCTTACCATGCTGTGATTAGATTTAAAAGTAAGAGGTACACTCCTCAGTGTCCTGAAAGGTGGTACTAAAGTACTGAGTGATCTCTCTATCACTTGTCTCCATCTCATTATCACTATATCTTCTGGAACAATAACCTGGTTCTGGCCAAAGTGGTCATATTATGTAGCATAAAATGTTTAGTGTGATCACCACATTGTTAAATTTCCAGAGGTTGCAATAGACTTGACAGTTCAACAGATATATTCAAGGATAAAAACTCAGCTAAGAGATTGCTCTTTCTCCTGTATCTTGGAAGATAGTTCAGCTGATATATCCTTGATATCAATAAGTACCTTATGGTCTTCTCACCGTTTGGAGACCACAGGGAACATTAATACAAATTTGACTTTTTGGTCAGGAAAATTCCTCAATTAACAATTAAAAACTTCTTCCAGACGCAGGCAATGCTAAGAGCATAAGATTTCTTTTTATTAGCTTATGTACAATCCTAACAGGAACTAACACTCTGATGGTGTCGGCCATATAATAAAATATAAAAAGAGATGATGGGATAAGGTATTAAATGATTATATAATATTTTTAATCTTTTATTAATCTGCCATGCATCAGTATTTTATACCTTGAGGCCTTCTCATGGCCACACTCATCTAATAGATGAGTTTGGACATGCAATTTTCTCTAGAATTATTAATTCTATCACGTCAGTTTGGCTCTTAAATGGACTTTATAAAAAGCTTCAGCCTGTTTGGATGCAAATTATCCTTAATCATGAGAATTTTAAATATAATATTGCAACGCAAAGGTGTATATTCTTTCCAAGATCAGTTCAATTAGAGCTACGTCATAAAGCTTATGAACATCAATAATTGAGGAAAATTAATGATTAAATATGATAGGGACCATCTAGTACTAAAAAATGATTAAATATGATAGGTGACTTTTCTATTGGGACATCAAGATTATCAATTTCATTAGGTATACCCTAATTGGGGTTTCCAGGTGTAAGTGCATTTAAAGCTTATTACAAGGAACAACGTACTAATCCACCTTAGTGAATGAAACTAATTTTAGGTTAATGTGGGCTAATTAACATATGACAGTAGAGCCATGTGCTATTCCCAATTGAGCTTTATAACCAGGGGATTTATTTTGTAAAAATTTAATTGTAGCATTGGTATCTGGGAATTTCTTGGGATAATGTAAGCAATTATATTTTATCTTATTGTATTTAATTATGCTGCTAGTTTGAGAATGATCAAGGGAGTCATCAATAGGGGCAATTGGCCAGAATTAATGGTTTTCTTGAGAGGTTTATATTCAAGTAACCTCTAAGTCTAACAGAAGCCGCAAGAGCTGGGTATCTCCCCATCAACTTTTCAGAAGCTATGGATAGCATATTTGGGGTTTAAAACGATACCTTTGTGTTAATTTAATTGGATAATATGTACGTTAGATTCCTTGACGTTTACTAGGCAGTTGCAACACCTAAGGAATTTTTTTCTGCTACCTCTCCAAGGTTAATCTGACATTGAACACATTTTTAACTTCTTCTGCTAACAACTTTATCTGGGGGAACACTGATAAGTAAGACTTACGGCCTCAAACCAGGTAAAGTTAGGCTAGCAAAAAATGATTCATCTGAGTAGCAAGCGCAAATTTCAGGTATTTCTAAAAATGATTTGATACTAGTGTTGGAATCTTGGTAAGTAGCTGTTTGCAAGTGCTTATCTTAAAGATTTCAACAATATAACACACGCAGGAATGCCAAAATATTTGGCAGCAGTTTATAAAACTCAAGACTATAAAATAAATAAAAAAAAAATTTTAATTCAAAATCAGTTAGTTGATATAGTAAATGATACTTTATTTAAAACGCCCTTTTGGTACTTGTGGTAATCTAAAACTTTCATGGGATTTGCTATTAGAATTAGTATAGGCAGTGGTTAACGAGGGTTTGATAAAATGACAAACAGACCTATCAGAGCTCATGAAAATCTTTCACCCCAATCTGTTTTAACTCTAGATGACTGGTCAGCCTCTGGTATAATAGAAGATGCATTTGATAATTTAGTTTTTTTTACCCAAAAAGATCCCTCCTGTATCTATTTTCATCTCGGTCAATCATTAGATGCTCTGGTTTTTGATTGGTGGAAAAATTACTTCACCCTTCAGAACTCCCTTGTTGTAAAATCTGGAAGAATAGGGAGTAATCTGCCGAAGGGTTGCACAGGAAGTTTTCCTAATGAAGCAACAGAAAGACAATATGAGGATCTTTGTTCCTCAAACAAATGTAATAGACTTATATAATGAAGCTGAAGGCAACAGCAAGCACTATCTTTAATGTTAAATGGCAGACTCCACTACTGTTCCTCCTCAAACTTACAATGTAGAATCCCTTACTTGTATTCACCTTAATGAACACTCTTTCATTCTTTGTTCTTCCCCTTTATCACTCATCTCTTTGACCATTCTTTGCCCATTCGCACTGCTACTCAGCTTCTCTGTCCTTCTATTGTGCTCACCTCATCATTGGGAATTTAGGCGAATTCCCAATTTTTAGCTGAGGTCAACTTGCTTAGCATCACCCATATCAAATCAATAGATAGCAATGCCTTTGACCCAATCTCAATGGATAACCAATGATCCGCCACCAATTATCTAAACTAAATCATCCAGTAATATAAATTTTGTCATTATCCCCCCTTGACTGGATGATAACCTTTGCAAATTTTTCATGAACGTTTTTCTGATGTTTTCTGAATTGCAACAACCAAGGTCCTGAGCCCCTGCAGATTTCCTTGCATATGGTATGGTGCAGATTTGGGCGACCCAAGCAGAATTCCAATTCATCAGTTCCCCACAACCTAAACTATGAGGGAGTGCCATAGGTAGATGAAGTGACCATTTTAGCCCAGAAAGAGCTCCTCCCCCCAAATTTGGTCATATGGTTTTATTGCAAGCGCCCTTTGGCGATCTAGTGGCACAGTTAAGCTGGGGTCAGGAGTGGAGCAGAGACTCTTTGTTTAACAAAGCAGATTAGCTCCAGGTGGACGGCTTCAGCCATCTAGTGATTCCACCTATTTCTAAGCCTCATCCAGAGTTATTAGCGTTCCGGCGGATGTTATTTTTCATGTGATGAGTGCAAGGTTGCTAATTGGGGCCCTTCACCCACGCTCAAAACCCACTTTCACTCACTGGGGTGATTTTTCAGAACAATTGGTTAAACTATGTGTGGTCTGGGGTTGCTACAGCTTTTAAAGCTCTTGACGCCAATGACCTAGTCCAGTACCTCCTCATAATGGCGCTCTATAGGAACATGATTTTATTCCATCCCACAGGCGAGTTAGGATAGGTGATGGAATGGCACCAGGAGGCCATTGAGTGGCCCAATAAGAAGCATTTTATTGTCTGCTCCTTTTTCGCATGCTTATTCCAGCATAGATAACTTCCTTGTGGATTGTCTGGCGCTTGGTGCAACCTTTTCTCCCAGAGCTGGAACCCATCTCCTTATTCACAGGCCGCTCCAACTCTATCCCCCCTTCATCAAGTACTCCTTGATATCCCACAACCATCAGTGGATGTGGTTGCAGGCCTTGCCCTTGATGGTACAAAAGCATGTTCACTTCAATTTCATAGTGGAATTTTTTCTCCCCAAATCTTACACTGAGCACCAAGTTCACCATCCTCTCACAGTTCAGCCGCCATGACCTCTCCCCAATCAGATAAAGTTGCATCCCCTGTGTTGGTACTGATCCCCTCGCCCCCAACAATGCAGCCTCCTTATCCACCAACAACCTGTGAATGGTCCAGTGAAACTTAGCCACCCACTAGGTGACAGAAAATGATAAAATGTGGATCCCACTGGTCAAAATACAAGTCCAACCGCAAAAAGAAGAGAAAGCAAGGGGATCCTGAGATGGCCTGACAAAATTATGTTGAACGTCAGTTCCTATTAAAATCGCTTTACTAAACAGTTCTTTATACATCAAACAGTTGTATTATTGTTATTTGTTATATTACTCTGTTTATTTTTTCTCTTTTTCATCTTTTTTCTTGTATACGTCTCTGTTATTGTTTATATTCCTAATGAACCTAACATAAAATCAGTTGATAATCCAACCACTTGAGGGGTCCTTGATGATGTAGGCATCCACACTAGTTTTCTCGATTACCTCAAAATGCTCAATCCATATTTTAGCTAACTTATTCCGCCGCCCAAACCCATTCTGGTCATGAAGAGAACACTCTCACCTATTGCAAAATTAGGGACTCCGCTACACTTTAGCTTATTGAAATCATGCTCTTTGATTTTTTTAGCCATTCTGGTTGAGTATGCTTCTGTCTGAAGCTTGATTAGATGGACATCAAGGTTGTCAAGTAGCGTTGTGGATCTACTCCACCGACTTCCTCTATGCAGGAGTAAAGTAATGCAGGCAGAGCGAAATGCTTTTCATAAAGCAGCTGAAAAGAACACTTTCTGGTCATGGAGTGATAACTGATGTTAAAGGCATAAACGGCAGTGAAAATGAGGGTGAACCATTATGATGGTCTATCCATCAGAAGCTTCCTGAGTATATTCACCAGCATTCCATTAACTCTTTCAACCATTCCATTCGGCTCAGTATGGTATGAGGTTATTAGAGCACCGCGGATGGCCATTAATTCGTTCAACTTGGGGAAAATATGTATGATAAAGTTAGTTTCATTGTCAGTAAGAATGAACTGTGGACGCTGCGCATTATGTTATACATTCCATTATGGACTTGGCAATGGTGACTGCCCCCAAATCTCTTATTACTCTTGCCTCTACCCACCTTGCAAATAATATATTGCAACCAAGATATACTTGGAATGATTCGTGCCTGATGATAAAAAGGGCCACCAACGTCAATGGACACAGTGTGCCATGCGAACTGGGGCTTCACTAACCAATAGGATGTCTTCTGACGGAATGGCTATTCTAATTGACATCAGTGGCAACAAGAAATCACTTCAAGAACGTCAAAGTGCATACTCTCCCAATAGTAGTGTAGTCGCAAGAACTCTAAACTTTTGCTTAAATCTCCATGACCTACTGTCTTATGCGCAATCAAAATAAAGGCCAGTTGAGCGGAGTGTTTTTGAAAAATTAGAGAATTGTCATCAAGCTGCTTGTATAACTCACCGTTATTCAGGAAAATTGACCATCTGCTTATCTAGTACCTAAATAACTTTAGTAGGTTCATCCTCATATATACCACTGACCATTCTTTATAAACAAGTTTCCCAGATCCACCATTACTGAAATTGTTAGTAGCTGAGATAGGCAGTTAGCATTCTGATGCTTTGCTCCAGGATGGTAAAGTATTTTAAAACTGTAGGCATGAAGTTTGAGGGCCCATCTAGCAAGGCGTCTTTTAACGTTTGGCGGATTTGATTGATTTTTCCAAACAAGTTGCACAGGGTAAAACCCACTGAGCAATGAATGAGCGGTATGAGGATCGCTGGCCCTCAATAATTAATGATAAAGACTTTATAAATAGCTAATCCAAAAAATACCACATTATTTTAAATGGTAACTTAATGGCTACTTTCATTAATTTTTTTCTACTACCCTTTTTCATTGTAAAATACCCCCTTTCTCATTTTCACACATGATATAAATCTATGATATTGTTAATCAGTCTCACCCTATCACTTAGTAATATCCTATAGGTTACGAGTTTAAAGCGTTCCAGTCTATCATCAAAGTTTCTGCGTAATTCCCTCAATTTGACAAATTATGAATATTTTGATTGATTTACCTCATGTCCTCATAATTTCCGCTCAATCTTGAGGCTCGCTTCAAGTCTAATTTATGTTCTTCTGGGACTAAAGCTAATTGTCCAGTCATATCAGAATCTCAACAATTCCCCCCTTTTGACTTGATGATAAGCTCCAATTGCTTGTATACCCAAATGAACTTTGCGTGTACTCAGTTGATAATCCAACCACCCGCAGTTTCTTTAATAGTGTAGACATCAACCCCAATCTTCTTGATTATCTCAAATGGCCCAATCCATATGCTGGCAAGCCTGTTCCTTCTTCAAAACTCATGTTTGTCATGGAACAGGATAAGATCCTCAACCCCAAACTGGTGGAGGCTGCTGCGTCTACACTGGTTGGCCGCCTGATTCCAAATATTCTTGGATAGACTATTGGAATATGCTTTGATTTGGAGTTTAATCAGCGTTTTTGTTAAGGGAGACAAAATAGGTTGAGGGCTTGACTCTGCCGGTATCATCCACACAGGAATAAAGCAATTCCAGAAATGCTGGATGTCTTTAATAAAGTAATTGGAAAGGACTCTTTCCAGATGATGAGTGGTAGCTAATAGTGTAAATTAAGACAGCAGTGGATAAGAGGGTACTCCGTTCCAAAAGCTGATCCTTTACATGCTTGCGGAGAATGTTCACCAAAGTTCCATTGACCTATTCCACCATTCCATTAGATTCAAGGGTTGTAGGTTGTAGTTGAGACCCCACGGAGTGCCATTAGTTCATTCATCTTGGGCAGAATATGTAATGTGAAATTGGTTCCATTGTCTGTGAGGATAAATCACGGACAGCCATGTTGCTGTATAAAACTTTCCAGGATGAAGTTAGTGGTGGTGACATCCCTAAATCATTGATCTCTCTTGCTTCCACCCATCTTGTAAAATAATCAATTAATACTATTATATACTTGGAGTGGTTTGCGCCAGTCGCCAGAGGCCCCACCACATCCAGAGAAACCATATGCCATGCAAAGTGAGGCTTAACCAGCTGGTGGGTGGTCTTCCTACAGAATTGTTTCTCCACTTGGCACTGGTGACAACAAGCAACCGTTCAAGATCATCATAGTGCATACTCTCCCAATAGTGATGGGGTCGCAAGTACTCCAGCGTTTTCTGAAACCCCTCATGACCTACCGCTCAGGCGCATCCATAATAATTGCAGGTCTAGTGGAAGGGTTTTTGGAAACTCAGTGTCAAATAGCCAATCTGATTATATAGTTCTCCATCACGCACAAAGGTATCACATCGCAGCACATCCAGAACATTTGACCACCTGTGGCGGCTCATTGTGATATTTGCTCACAATCCTATTCTCATAAATTATGTCTGCCAAATTCACTGTAATGGCAACCGTTAATAATTGTAAGAGACAGTCCGCGTTCTGGTGTTTCACCCCTGGTTAGTGTACAATCTCAAAATTATAACTTGGAGCTTCAAGGCCCATCGCGTGAGCCACCCTTCGACTTCACTGAGATTCTGCAGTCAATGCAAGGATGCTTGATAAGTTACAACTTTAAATTTCACCTCGTGGAGGTATACCCAGAACTGTTTATATGCATTACTAATGCTAAGCACTCCTGATGGTCATGTTGTAATTTTGTTCAGGACTTGTTAAACTTCAGCTACATTACGCCAGGGGATGCTCTACACCATAATCATCCTTTTGGGATAGCATGGCCCTATGACGGAAAGGGAAGCATCTGTTTGTACAATAAATTCCTTCTCAAAATTAAGTTATTGCAAAATGGGCATGCTAGCCAATGTGGTTTGAAGAACATCAAAGCGTTTTGACATCATTCCATCCAGTCAAAAAGGCATTCTTCTTGAATAGCTTAAAGAGCGGAGCCCCAATGCAGCTGAAGTTGGGAATGAACTTGATAGTAACCAACCATCCCCAAAAACACCTGAACTTTGCATTTATTACCCAGCTGAGTCATCTTGCATATAGCTTCCTCCTTTGCCAGCTGAGGACTAGCTCTTTGGAGTCTACCACAAACCCAAGTTATTCAACTGCTCCTTAAAATGTGGCACTTTTGGGGCTTAAATTTATAGTTAGTTTCAGTGAGTTGGCGGACATTTGTCAATGTGATCAAGATGATCCGTGAATGTCTGTGAGAACACATTATTATCGCCAAGGTTGACTAGAACGTAAGACAGCTTCAGCTCACCCAAAATAGTTACTTAGCACGCTGGAACGTAGCTGGGGCATTGCACAAACCCTGTGGCATACATGTAGGTTGGAACAATTCTTTTGAGATAATTTAAGCACTCTTCTCTTGTTCCTCCGCTGGTAACTCGATTTGAAAAAACCCAATACCAAGTCCATAACAGAGAAATAATTGGCAATGACTAGATGGTCTAAAGTATTGTCAATTTATGAAATCAGGTACAAGTCTTTTTTTCATAATGTTATTAAGCTTACAGTAGTTGATTACTACTCAATTGGTACCATCTTTCTTTTTAACAATTAGCACCAAGGATTTCCAAAGACTCTTAAACTGCTCTAACATTCCCTGTTTAACCAATTTATCTATCTTGGCGGAAGCAACTTATTCCGCCGCCTTGGAGTGACAGATAATTTGTGACTGGATAGTTGGTGATCCCCATGTCCAACCAATGCACAATCCTGTGTGCACATCCCTTTTCATGATCATCGGATGCAAAGATGTTTATGTACTACTCAAACAGATCCATCACCTTGTCCTTCTGGTCCTCTGACAGACCAGTTAGAACCTCATACAGAACCACAGTCATTACAACAGATGAGGGTTTTAAAAGTATCAAAAGATCTTCATATGAACCAAAGTTTTGTATCTGGAGGACCCAATCAATAGAGATCAGATGAATATAAGCCACCACTTGATGCCACTAAACCTTTATAGAATTATCATGCAGGTTTGATGTCAACAACTTTACTTCCCCCAGCCATGGTACCAGGAGCCCAGAAGCCACATGGGGTTTGAGCCACGATTGCTGATAGGGCCCCATACTCTCATTGTATAGGCCTTCCAGGATATCTATCTTAAACTCACCCCTACAATGACCTGATGCCCAGAAGTTATGCTTAACAGGTTCGTCGCCCAACTTGATTCAGTTGAGTATATCACGGGGCCCAAATTTACTAATAAAAAATTGTGAATGACAAAAGCGTGAAAAGATTAAAAAATTATAACCTATTGTCCCAATTGTCCAAAATTAACATAAATCTATTTGGACTATTTATAAAATACTATGTAATACTGTAATATAATTAATATATTTATCATAAATATAAATTTTTAAAAAGTATAGCATAATGTGAAGTTTTTTATTTTATTTTGTATCTAATCTAAATCTAAATTTAAATTTCTACCCATGCAGCTAGGAACTTCGGTTTGCGCGCCTATTTCTAATGTACTCCTTCTGAGTTCCAATAAAGGTTTTGGGTGGTTTTTTCGCCATTTTGATTTCTTTTTAGACGTCATATTTGAAAATGCTATTAGCAATGCTAAACCAACGAATTGTTTGCAAACATATTTTTTACCCTGTCAACCATATTTGGGTGAAATGGCAACAAACTTATTAAATCACTTGCAGCTAACAGTGTAATACCATTGCACTTGTAAATCTGGGTAGGAAGCAATTGGGTCCTCCACTTCATCTGCCAATATTGTACAGAAATCACCCTGTCACTATATGTGAGATTAATTTTACTGGAGCAGATTGGGTCTTCTAGGACTCCACTGAAAGTAAAATAGATGCGAATTGGTTGTCCTAGGATGCTGATGGTTTCATCTGCCATATTGATTATAGCCACAAAACGCCGCATAAACGTAGCACCAATTAACATGTCATAGTTGTTATTAGGAAATACCACTGCTGGAGTGGGTGCACTGACTGACCTAAGCTCAAAGGCAACGCGCTGCATGCGCCCATAACAGTGCTCTGTGCCCCCAGCACCATACACTACTCTGTGGTCCACATCTGGTTTAATGTAATCTTATCTATGAGCTTGATGGATATTATAAAAACAGGAGTGACAGTATTGGTTTTCGCCCAAATTTTGGTATTTTGTACAAAAATGTCACAGTATGTACACTCTGAATAAAAAGAACCATTGGTGTTTAGTACATAAACTTTCAGGGTCTTTAAATTATCCAGAAAAGTGAGAAACTTGGCACCGACATGAGGATACTCATGGTCAATATTCTCAACTGGAATCGCCACTTACACCCCAAGAGCTGCAAAATATGTTAAAGGTTTGCCATCAACTGTACCATTCCGCTCAAGGATTTGCCAGGTGTATGGCTTTTGTACCTCTCAGCGGAGCTCCATGTTTGTTTTATTTTAGTATCTCCCTCAGCTTGAGGTTAATATCATCAGGGATCTGTTGATATAATAATTTGTAGAAGTGAGTACCAGGACTGACACAAAGTTACTCATGAGAATCATCAGGGACAGAAAGGTTTGAATCAGCAGAATTAAAACATCCCAAATCAACTCCACTCAACTCAACTTTTCCCTGTTCATTCGTGGCAACTGTTACTGCATTGACATCCAGTTTGCCTGGACAGCTAGCTGCATAATGGCCTCGTTGGCAGCATGAAAAACAAGAAATTGTAAATGTCACTCGCCTCTGATCACACCCATAGATCCAGTTCTGGAATTAAATGAGGGGTTATAATTTCAGCTGAGGACGATCTGGTTGATAATGGGGGCGGAAAAGACTTGCTAGAGCATTAAGGGATCAAGTGTTCCCCAATAGATTAGAGCCAAGTCGTTCTTGTTCCAATACCTATGGGGATTTGGTAGCGGTTGCAGGAGCTTTCCATTCCACATAGGGAGAACTAAAAGTGACAGATAGATGGCGTAAATGACTGAAAATTTCTAATAGCTCCACATCTTCATGAAGAATGTAAGATAGCATCATATGTTCTCAATATGGCTTAACAGCCGCCATCATTGCTATGCCCACCTCCTCATTAGTTAGAACACTTGTTTCCACCAACACATGAGCCTCAACCCATGATATGCTCCTCAAACTCCACCAATGAATCATTCTTTTGAAGCTTAATTGTCAAGGACTCTGCCTTGTGCCGCGCCATTTTCTGCCACACCCCCAAACAGGCGGATCAGGGTCTCCTTCACCTCTTTATATGCTACGGTACTATCTTTAAGGTAACTTGTGACCTGGTCTACACTTGCAACGTCAAAAGCGGATAATAAACAGTTTAGATTTCCACTGATTAGAAGCCCCTCTATCATAAATTCAAGCCACTTGAAAAACCAATGTAAGTTTCCATCATGGTTAAATGAGGGCAGCTAGTCGCTGCAGATCTCCTCCTCCCTGACAACCTTATTTAATCTACACTCTGCACAGCATAGCCGCCCAGTAGTGTGGCCCAAGAGGTCAGAAAGTTGTTTTAGTTACCCATCAGATGCAGTTGGTCAAAGTCCTAAGTGAGCTGCTCAGTTATATTTTTATTTTCTAAGAAAAGCATTTTTTTAATTGGAGTAGGGTATCCAAGGTAAACTTTAGTTCCATGTATTAAAACAATTCAATAAAATGAAGTAGTACCCCATCAAGGCAAGACGGTTGCACCATGGCTTTAATAATATGAAGTTTTTAACTGTGATCAATGGGCCCCTGTAGTAAGCACCACTGTTAACTTTTGGCGGAATTAGTTGATTATGCCAAATAAATTTCCCATGGTAAAACCCGCTGAGCAATGGACGAGCGGTATGAGGATCGCTGGCCCTCAATAATTAATAATAATAAAGACTTTATAAGGAGCTATTGCCCCAACAATACCTCTTTATTTAATAATAACTTAACAGCTACTTTTGTTACTCTTTTCTACTACCCTCTTTCTTTATAAAAGACCCAAATCTCATTCTCACGCTCAATTATTAATCCTTGGTTATCCTAATCTTTATCAACCTTTCCACTTAGTAATATCCTATCGGCTATAAGTTTTAGGTGTTCCATTTTATCATCAAAGTTTCAGCAGAATTCCCTCAATTCACTGAACTATGAATACTTTGATTAATTTAACTTGTTTCTTCATAAATTCCACTTGGCTTTCAGGCTTTCCTCGAATCTAATTTATGATCCACCAGGACTATAGCATACTGTTCAGTCATATAGGAATCTCAACAGCGTCCCTCAGGCTCACAAAGATTCTTTAACCACTTAACAATGCGTGATCAGTAATGACCTTAAATTTTACTTCATAAAGGTATACTTTAAACTGCTTATAATCATAGATCTCAACTAAGAACTCCCTCTCCATCACAGTGTAATTCTTCCTATGGTAATTTAAACCATGATTGCAGTAAGTGACGGAGAGTTCCATCCTGTCATCGTCCAAATAGGATAGTACCACTCCCACAGCAGAAAGGAGGCATCTGGCTGAACAATAAACTATTTTCTTAAAGTTAGGACATTTTAACACTAGGGCGCTAACCAACGCCATCCAGAGAGTATCCAAGGCACTCTGTCGCCGTTTCTTCCATTTAACAGCAGCATCTTTACGTAGATGCTCAAAGAGAGGGGCTCCTATGCAGCTGAAGTTGTGGATGAACCGCCTATAATACCCAACCACGCCTAAAAACACTTGTATATCCCGCTTTGTACTGGTTTGGGTTATCTTTTGATGGCTTCTATCTTGTCTGGTTATGGTCTGAGCCCCACAGCATCTACCACTAACCCAATGTACTCTAATTAGTCTTAATTAAGTGACAATTTCAAACCTGATTTGATGTTAGCTGTTGCGAGTTGGTGGAATACCTCTTCTAAATGATTGAGGTGCTCCAAGAACGTCTGTGAAGTGATGTTAATGTCATCAATGTACATCAGTACACACAACAGCTTGAGGTCAACTAGAATAGTGTCCATAGCCCTATGGAATGTAGCTGGGGTGTTACACAGCACTGCGGCATATGGGTGGGCTGACTTAGCCCCTTAGGGGTGATCATAGCACACTTTTCTCGTTCCACCGCAGGCAACTCAGTATGCCAGCACCCCAAAATGAGCTATAGCTGATAAACAGTAAGCATTACCCTGTCAGTTCAAAGCGTCTTCATTATGCAGCAGAAATATGAGTACGTTTTTGGTGACAGAGTTCAGCTATTTATAGCCAAATACTACCCAGTTCTTGCAGTACTTCTTTTTAACAATCAATACAGGTGAATTCCAGGGACTCTTAAATGGCTTAATTTACCCTGCTACAACATCTTCCTAATTTCATCTGAGGCTTTTCCGTACCCTGCACATGGCAGAATGGTTAATATTGAATGGGAGGGTGATCCCTGGTGTCCATCAGATGGATGATGCCGCGAGAACAACTCAAGCATGACCATAGGCTGTGAAGATTTCTTGATATATTTTAAATAAAGCTAAGCCTTAATCTTCTGCTTTTTTGATACCCCTAATAAAATTTCACGCAGAACCACTGTTATTACGCTAGACTAAAATCCAGTGGGAAGACGAACTAATTCAACAAACCAAACTTGTGGAACTTCAGGACCTCATTCACGGGGTCAAATGCAGATAAGCCACCACCTGGTGTCTCTGGATCCTCAGCGGTCCTTTTTTTAAATTCGCTAGTAACACTTTGATTTCATCGTGTCCAGGTAAGATTATACCAGGCTCACATGAGGCTCAAAGCGTGATTGCTGATAAGGGCCAAGAATCTCACATATATCCAGGATGGTATCTCAATCTCTAGCTCTATGCCCACTTTAACTTGATGGCCGAAGGGGATTAATATGGAAGCAGAGAATTGAAGCGGTAGCCCTTGGTACTCATATCTGGAGGAGTAGAACCCTAGCTTTGTTTTTCATTAACTAAGAGCTGACAGGGATTACCCTGTCACTTTACGCGAGATTAACCTGTCCCAAGAGATTGGAATCCTTTAGCGTCCCATTGGAAGTGAAATAAACTGGGTTCTGTTGACTCAAGTATTCGAAATTCTCCTCATCCATATCAACTACCTTGCCAAAGTGGCGCATAAAGACTGCTCCTATCAGCATATCATAGTTATTATTGGGCAATAAAATATCAGGTGCTGAAATGGCGATTGACCCAAACTAAAAAGGCAGCGTACTGTAAGCTCTCTCAATACAGTTCATGCTGTTACAGTGTTACTATATACCCTCTAATGCTCATCATCAGGTTTCAGCGGTAACTTAGCTACCCTTGTGGATACTATATAAACTGGGGCGCCAGTGTCTATGGTTATGCGAACTTTGTTTTTTTGCAATGAAAATGTCACAATACGTACATTCAGAACAAGCAGAATTTTGGTCTTTTAATATTTAAACGTCCTAGGAATCTCATTTTTCAAGTAATAACATGATAACTACCCAGCTTGGGGTATTCCTTAATAATTGCATCTATTTGGATTGTGACGTTGACCACTTTCAGCGAGGGCATAATCAGTAAAGATTGACGTTTAAAAAGGAGGCTTGTTCTAGGATTTGACATGCATAAGGCATTGGGTTTCTTGGTAACCCTCCTCAATGCTGACTTCTCTAGCTTAAGTGCAAGTCAACACATGCACATCCTCAGCCAGTTAGTGCTATAATTTTTCATCATTATATTGGAGAATCGTGGCGGAAAATGACTCATTTGGGTCAATTGGTACATTTTACTTAAACCAGCAGATGTAGAGGGCCCCTCTCTACTTCGCTTTGTTTTTTCCCTGCTTTTGCAGGTCTGGCTGCATTACATTAACTTTCCAATTAGTAGGGAAGTGAAGCTCAATGTGCCCCAAATTTCCACAACTGTAGTAGGTTATTACCGAGAGGTCTTGCCCTGAATATCAATAGAAGGCCAGGACAAAGTTAGCTACAGGGATGTATTTGCACGATGATGTGGCAAATAAATGTAGAAAGGCTGGGGGTTGGTCAACGGAATCAAAGAAGGCCAGTTCATGATACTTGAGGAAGGAAGCCCTGATGCCTCCATTGCAGGCTTCCTTTCAGAGTTAGGAGGGCTGAATGTTGTGGCTAGACAGCGCAGATAATTGATGATTTTGAGCACCGCTACATCCCCTTGTAGGACAGGAGCCATTGTGTTGAATAACTCTCAGTGTGTCTTTACTGCCAAGGTCATTGAGATTTCCACATTGGCTTCAGATAGCATTCCCACTCCCATCAAGACATGCGCCTCCAATTTGAACCGATCAGCAAGTATCCTAACACTCGTTCCACTGGAACCCCATTGTTAAAAAATCCGCCTTTCGCTGGGACATCTTTTCTATGCTCCAATCTCAGCATGGTATTCTTAACCTCCTGGTAAGTAATAGTGGTATAAGTTAGATAACAGGTGACTTGGTCAGCACCCTTGATGTCCAGAGCAGATATCAACAACTTGGTCATTTGACAATCAGACGATCCTTCTACCTCAAACTCAAACTGTTTAAAGAAGCCATGCATATTTACGTTTTAATTGAACAGAGGCAACTTGTCAATGCATACTTCCTCATTTCGTTTAAAACTACTAGCTCTGGGAGAAATTGGGAAATTGCTTGGGGGACGTAACTTGCTTCTAGGCAAGGGGAGGCCATGGTAGGAATAGCGGGCCTTGGTTTGTCTACAGGATGGGAAGCATACAGGCCCTCTTCCGCTGGCATTACAGCAAAAAATACGAGAATTTATTTTTAACAAAGAGTAATCATACTCTGAGATCCCACAAGATGTACACTGACCCATACTTCCTTCTTGGTCGGCAAACAGTTCTGCTGCACTTTCCTCCAATTTATAGCTACCTTAATACCGCTGTCCTTTACTATCTTCCCCTGTTTGCTCTTCAACTTCCCCACAGGAACTCTGGGTATATAAGGTAGTCATTATCTTTTGCTCCACACCGTGTAACTGCTCAATAGTGTCATTGAGGCAGTTTGATAACTATATTTTTAGTCATCTGAGAACATACTGCTGACTGAATATTATGTTAAACTGATCCATCACCACTTCCCACTTATGAAGGAGCTCTTTTTTTAGTACTAGATGGTATATGAAGGAGCTCTTCTTGAGCTTGACATGTTGTATTTAAATTGAGCTTGTTGTCAATGTAAATGCCAACTAAGTAGACTATAAAGGTTTCTCACTATTGCTAACAGGTTGTTCCATTTTCTGGATAGCTTGGCTTATTGGTTGATCAGCGGGCCACCTGTAGTGAGCATCACTCTTGTAAAATCCAGCGGAATACATTGTAATCCGCTGAAGGGTTGCACAGGGGCATTTTACCACTGAAGCAACGGAAAGATGATGTGAGAATCGTTATTTCTCAAACAAGTGTAATAAATTTTAAATGAAGCTGAAGGCTCCAGCAAACACTATTTTAATGTTAAAAGGCAGAGTCCACTATTGTTCCTCCTCAAACTTACAACGTAGAATCCACTACTTGTATCCACCCAAAAGAACCTCCTTTCATTCTATGTTCATTCCCTTTATCACTCATATTTTCAAGCATTCTTAAGCCCATTCGCGCAGCTAATCGGTTTCTCTTTCCTTCTATCATGCTCACCCCATCATTGGAAACTTTCGCAAGTTCCCATATTTTAGCAGAGTTTGACTTACTTAGCATTAACCCATATCAAATTGATAGTTAATAATTATCCTTGACCCAATATCAACGGATAACTAAATGATCCGCCACTAATTATTTAGGCTTATCATCCAGTTATATAAATTCCCAGCACAACTCATGTCTAAAAGGGGGTGGTTTTCTCTCAGGTGACAGCACTAACTTTGAGCTAGTGCTTAGGCGGACTTCCAACTCAGTTGCCTGTTCCACTGGGGGTTGAAAGCGTTGAGGTTAACTTAATCATCCTATTTAGCTGAAGATGAGGAGTAAACCTATCATTCCAAATTCATTCTGCCTAGAATTGAGTGGGACATCATCACTAAACTTTGGACATTTCGCACCTGGAACATTATTCTTTATTAGTCAGGATGCAAGTGTCTGTTAACTACTTTCAGTTTATTTAAAATTTATTAAAATTTGTGTGCCTTTGTTTCATTTGGTTAAAAAGGTTACCTTGTGAGTGTACATGACCGATCAATTGGCCTTTGGCAAGTTATAACTTTGCCTTACAAAAATTCTAAAAATTGTGTATCTTAACTTTAGTAAACCATTCATTGTTTGAAGCATCACTCATCACTGTAGTGGCAGTGCTATTGCAAAATGACAAAGAAGTATTGAGCACCCAGTGGCATAAAGTAGCAAACTTTGGACGTGTGTGAATGAGATTATACTATAAAGTAAGAATTTTCTGGCTGCCATCTAAGTGTGTTAGTAAACTCTTGATATATGTACACAGGGTGCATGTAATAATAATAACTGACTACGCCTCTCTTCGCTTGTCATAAGACCTTAAAAATCTAAAGGGTGTCTTCCTGACAGGCTTTGAAATTACAAGCTTTTTAATTTCACAGTCCAGCATTGCCTCAGCATAAAACATCAAATGCCATTTTTTATATTGGCGGCCCACAGTTGCCTTAGCAGCTGATCAAGAAAATGAATTATTCAAAAAATTTGTCTCAATAAATTTTTGCAATGACCCAATGGAGGTTCAATGCACTTGGGAAAAACTGAGAGAAAATAACATTGACAATAAAGTAAAAATTTTAAAAGTATGAAAGAGAAACCATTATATATTATAACGGCCAATAGAAGAAATGAGCTTGATTATCATGATTATAAAGTGACAGGGCATAGGAGATTCAAAAGTACGCTTGAACTGCTGAAACTACAGTATTAATGACAATCAATGCCTTCTGATATCCACAAAGCTCTCAACTGAGGTAATGATTTATAAGTTGAAGCCCCTACAAAAATTTCTCATCATATCAGTTGGTAAAGCCTAATTTTTCTTGTCACACCTCTATATTGACGTTATAGGACCATTGACCAATAATTATGGGCGAATTAAATGCATAGTAGTGGTTTCTGATACCTCACCAAGTTGGTGGAAGCAAAAGATTTTAAGGGCCTTGATGCTACAGCAAAAGCTAATTAAATAAAAGAAAAAATAATATATTGGCATTGATGCCCAAAGAAACCTTTTTTAACAGATAATGGAACAAATTTTATGTCTCATAATATCCCTAAACTTAAAGATTCATTGGCATTCAAGGGTTTTGTCCGCCTCTTATCATCAAGAAACTAACTGAACTATGTAATAGATAAATGACACTCTTGTTGGCATCCAATATAAGTTAATCACTAGCAAGCCCTCCATTTTGAACGCGTTTCTTACCTCTGCCGTGTTTGACTATAATATTTACTTCCATTATTCAACAAGTAGATCACACTTTCAGCTAATTTATGGAAAGCATATCGAGCTCCTGCTTATTCTATACTCATATGTCCATGAAGAGAAAATTCTTGAGATTCCCCCTATTAAGTAGAAGCCTTGACTTGGTATTAATGATTTAGTTAAAGTCAATCCCAATTATCCTTTAAATTTTCTTAAAATATTTTATATTTTTGGACCTATCTATTTGGCATGGATTTATTATTATGAAGCAACATATGATTCCCACCAAGTACACGGGAAATTATGAAAGAAAGGCATAGTTAACAAATATAAATTGATCTAGTATCACTGATGCTAATTTAGCAATTCTGCCTTCTGACTTGTATTATCCCATCTATCATGATCTATCCTATTTTAATTCATTACCCTTGATATTTATTTATCCTCGATCTAAAATGATTCCCTAGTACTATAAATATTGCTTACCATTTTTTATATTAAAATAACTTTTCCTGATATCATATACTTAACTAATAAATTTATTTCACAAGTTGACCTACGTAGCAAACTTCAAAGGCCTGCCTTCTAAAATTGGGTCAAAAACTAATTAACATGGGCACAACTATGAATCTAGAGAACCTAACGAAGACCTTAATGCCAGTGCTGAGAAAATCATACTTTAGTACGTTGGCTCAGAGAACCAAACTTTGAAACATAGAAACTTGGATTGATGGACCTTACCCAACTTCGTTTTAGGGAATTTGTTTCATATTATGATGATCATGGATTCAGATGGACTAGCAGGCTGGAGCATATCTGAAAAGGACCCTTTGTGAACATACAAAACTTAATTATGCTTATGCTTTGGGAAATCTACCAGGTTTTATATTAAACGATTGGATGCTAGTTACTGAAGAAAAACCACCAACGCTCCAGCATTATGGCCACTAAACTCAATGATACAATCTACCTGCAATCGGTTTTGCTTCTTGAGGTTTAGTCAAAAGTAGTAATGTTAATGTTTGGTTTTGACAGTCATTATCAATTTTAATAGTTGATTAATTTATATATCAATAAAATTTAGACTGAGGCCTTTGTCCATACACTTCACCCCCACGCATTTATTAATCAATGGAATTAATCAAGTACCAATTCTCATAGGCGGCTCCTGATATTTACCTGTAGCTCCTTGAAATCCTTGACCTTGTGTTTAAATCCATGAAGCTCAGCCCTCCGCCTTACGGTGATCAGAACCCCTTTAGGCATAAGAGAAGCATCAGGCATCTGGTGGCTCCTTAGCCCAAATAAGTGACTTAGCTCATGAAGTAGATGATCAATGTGTTACTACCTTTCCTTCATGGATCCTACCTCTCTGCCCCCTTTCCTTCTTTTAGGTTGTTGAAAATGATAGAAGGGTTTTCATGGAGGTAGTAGAGTTCAGGACCTCTGGCAGTACCTTAGACTTACCCTTCATAGCCTAGTTATCTCTAATATGAAACAAAAATCCCAATCTACCCCAAACACCAGATATAAAATCAAACATGTTTAAAATATTAGATCAGGTCATTACAAGTAAAATGAATCATAAATTAAAACATATCACTCAATCTTCCCTAAGATATTATTTTTGATCTCTCAGACAAAACAAATTCAGAAAAAACTGGCTGCACCAATTTACTAGCTGGAAAGAATCTGTACAGGCCTGACACTACCAATTCAAACATTCACTGTTCTGCAAAACAGATATAAAAATTTGTATGATATTACATGTAACTTCATTAAAAATTTAACGGAATTTTATACCAATCTTCCCAGTTCACCAATCAAAATATCTCTCAGAGCCTTAGTGCCAGGCCAGTGCTTTAAGCTCCCCTTAAAATTCTTGCATCTCACTCCAATAAAGGCAACAGCCCAGTTTAGGTATGTCACCTTACATTTTCTATATCAAATCACTTTCTAAGTAAACTTCAACTTTAAAATTGCTTCCAGAAAATCCTCCATCCATCCTATATGAAATTTCAATTCAATCCAGTGTTTCACACTGCCATCCACAAAAATTATTGTAAACTTCCTAGAGCTGGCTACTCAACTACCCTCTGTAATGGGTATCAAATGTAAGCTTTCATCTATTTGGCTCGCTTTAGTTCTATAGTATACAACACAGGTTCTTATATGTACGTTTTAGAAAATTTGTTGATAGCAATTAATCTGGTTGGCAAAAGTATGAAAACAATTACCCTAGTTGAGCTTCTTAAAACCACGTTGAGTATTGTCTTCAATACTTGACTGGTCCTTATCATTATATTCCTTGAAGGTACTTTTAATAATGTAAGGAAACTTCTCCCTCTGATTATTCCTTCTGGTGGAACTTAACCTACTATTAGGTTCAGAGGTTCATCTGATGAATTTTAACCTACTAATAGGGTCAAAGGTTATCTCTTTCTCTCTTGAGGCAGGAGTCCACAGAGATATTGATAATAAAAAATAGCCAAAGGTTATCTGACCCTTCAACTCTAATCCTAAGATCAAGAATTCAGAAAATGTTTAACAAGCTAAATATTAGTTATCTGAACACGTATTATCTTGTTTTGCTTTAATTAATAAATTACAAGGAAATTTATAGTGGTATCTGGAGCCCAACTTTTTCTATTGGCGTCCTATTTGGAAACAGCAGCAATCACTGATGGATGATACTCTAATTCAAACCCAACAATGATCTTCCTCTTCTGTCTAGTCATATTCTGCCACTGACTAGAAATGTGACCTTTTGTGGTTCAAATTGGAGTAAGTGTCCCAATGCATTTGTTAAACTCCAGCATATTGCCCTTTACTAGGTTAATAACCTTCTTTGTAAAAGGGACCTTTTACCCATAAACAGCAGATTGCGTTATCTAAAAAGGGTATCTTGCAGGTTGCTATCACAGCGTCATTAAGCATCAGCAACCAATAAATCCCTTAGTTAATTTATAAATTACTCTGATCGTCTCCTAAAAAATAAAATAAATTATAAATACTTTGTTTTATAATTAAAGCACTTGTTAATGTTGGGGATCATTTTCAAAGAATTATAAGTAACCTAATAGAAAATCTTGAGGGATAGTTAATATTTATAGGAAAGTTTTACAGAAAAATAATTATAATATTAAATAATTAAATCCATATCCACTAGAGGATCTTGCCCAAGTGGGCAAGGAGAAGGTAATATAATCAATTAAAATGGTGATGTGGACATACTAAAATCATAACATTAATACATGAACATGGAGCAGGTTCTCTTTCTATTGATCTAGCAACGCGTCACGCCATGACCAAGCTGGTGAGAAACTACATCCCCATTCATTGTTGCCAAGCTGCCATGCAATTGCGCATGCCTGTAACCTCAATTTGCACTATTAATCCAAGACTGATTTTTTTATATTAAGCCAAGGGGTAATTTCATAATTTTAATTTGACCTTATCTTATTTATAACAACTTTTATAACTTTGAGGATTCATCATTCTCCTGCCTCTCCAGCCTCTAGAGATGACCCCAAAGAGTCGCAGTTGCCCTCATTTCAGCAAATTTGGCTTATGGGACATTTGGTACTTACTTGATCTATTATTTTCTTCACGTTAACCCAATAGCATCCTTTTCCAGAGTCATTATGACATCTGTACGTCTGTCATTCTGGGCTCTCCACTGGGCACTAACTCACCCATATTGGAAGCAAGCTTTTACATTATTTCCGCCAGTATGATATAATAAACCAACCACTTACTTTGGAACTCTCAATCCTCCTCTAATAAATTGGTGAGGTGATTACCTCCTTGGTTACCATAAACCCACATTCATTTTAGAATCCTGGTTCTTTATACACCGGTGAAAAAGATTTGTTTTGATCCAGAACCCTTCTTTGTCATCTGACCAGGAAGAAATAGCATATGTTTCCTGGGGGCGATCAGCACAGCCCACTAATTACTAGAATCTCACTTATTAGATAGCCCTAACCCCAACTCCGCTTCTCTATTGCTCACTGCACCCAAAGAAAGATCAGGACTATCCTTTTTCCTATAACCTTCTACACTGTGTCATACAATTTCACCATGGAAGCTCTCCTGGAAACAGGGGTAACTGGCAACTTTATGGATCTCAGAGTTGCAAAATCCTTAGATCTGACACATATGAGGAGCCATTGATTGTATGTGACTTTTTCTGAAGCCTTGAAATGCTACATTGTACATCATTTAGTACAGTTTTGTCCATAATGTCTTCTTCTGCGACCATTTCTTTGCAGTTAATGATTTATTATATTCCAATCTTTCATTCACTTTTATAGCTATAATCAAAGCCAAATTTGGATTTTTAAAATGATACAAAACATGACCACTCAGATGAGTAAAAACTTTAAAAGGTCAATGCTTATAACGACTGATGCCCTAGCATGGGGCTGTGGTGCGCCACCTGCCGGTGTGTTTTAGCTGCCACTGAAGCATACCTAGGCTGGCTCTGCTAGCCCTTCCAACGCTACTGGGTGTTATGTCCCCCCTCAAGACTTGGCCCACCACCTCGCAAGCTCCCAAGTGGTGCTCTGGAGCCCTTTGGTGCTCCCATGGAGCAATTTGTGTTTCAGCCTCTGCGTTAAATATTGGAATCTTTTCCCATAGCAAGCACAGCCATCATCGAGATGGCCACAGTGGTCTATAAACCCACTAGCTTTATCAGTATTAACACTTCAAGGGGTATTATAATCTCAGCTTCTTTTATGAAGCCAATCAATGGCAGCATCTAAGCTGTTATTAATCTTTAAAAATATTACTCTTTCTACAATTCACATCTGACTCCCAGATGAGGCCACTTTGGTGGTCCAGTTTGCTGGATTGCCCTCCACCTTTCCCCCAAACGCCTCTGCCACAAGCTCACAGAGGGCTTTGGCCTTTTACAGTGCAGACCCCATGCTGGAAGTGGTTCTGAATGGAGCGGATTTCTTGGCAGGGCACATGCCTTTTCAATGATCCACCCATTCCATCTAGACACTCATCTTGCTATTCCCCCTTGCATGGTGATCAGATCCTCCCCTATCACCCATTCTGGGCATGCATCAAGAACAGCCATGCCAGTTGCCCCTTGTGCTTAAAGCATGATTACTTAAAAAGCAATTGCTTATGGCTTCCACCTCCACCGCTTCCACAGCTCCCCCTCCAGCGACAGCTCAGCTGCTGCCATGCCCAAATTCTTTGAGTGGGGCTCGATTCTCCTGTCTCAAAACCTTGGTAAATTCTGTAATGGCTTCCTAAGCTGCAGCCAATCAAAATTTTAAAAAGTTTACAAATTTAGTCAATTTATGGTAACTTGAGCTGATAACTGAAACAGTTTCAGCTGATCTTCAATGGTTGACAGTTTTCAGCCAATTATGTGGGGCTAACTTGCCAACTCTGGTGGCTGGGCCAGCATTAGCAGAGTCAAATCCTTTTGAGTGCCTTGATTGGATTAACAAAAATGACCAGTCATAAAAAGTTAAACCAGATTGTGCATTAGAGGAGTTTTTCACTCCTCCAAAATTGAGCCCCCGCCATTGTCATCCTAAAAACGGTTATCCCATATATAAAAATATAAATAAAATGGCAGTCAAAGCCACTGAAGCTTCTGCCAACACCCTACACCACCAGCAACTCCATGGGGAAATGGAACCCCTGGTTGAGGGTATTATCATCCCTATTTTTCCTCATGATTTTGAGGAAGAGGAGAATTGTGATATTGAGGAGCTGACTTATGGTGCAAGCCGCGCCTGCATCAATGTAGCAAAAACCTCTCTTTTTGACCCTAAATGATCTTGAAACTCACCGGAGAATCATGTTTTTCGCTTGTGTGCTTGCTCTCATCACTTTCGCTGAGAATCAATATTTCTCAATATGTTGAGGCGATGGACACCTCCAGACTCATTACTTAAGAAAACCCTTAATTATACCTCCTTATGCCAAACTCGTTAATGCTCCCACCCCAATGCTGTCTGCCATGGTCTTACAGATAAAGCGGGCACCAGACAAAAGTTCTCCCAAGGTTTCTTCACCTTCTGTTATGGCTTCCTAGGCTGTTAGCTAAGGTTCCATATTGGAATTTTTTATTCTAATAATCACTTTATTTGGCCCATTTGCAAATAAAGATGCGTGGCGTCTCCCCCTACTGGGTTGGACACCATTAGTGCTAAAAATAAATACTATATTCCATAATTATTGATGTGAGGGCTGATTGCATCTTTAGCATGTAAAAATTAATTTTGACATCACTTTCTTCCCCTTCAAAAATAGCATTCTTAGTGGGGCTTCCCTTAATTGACACTCTCACAAAAGACTCCCTGAGTTCAATATCGCCTCCTGCCTCTCCCTCAATGTATCTGCCACGGATTTTATCCATTTTCTAACCCATTACAAGGATGTTTTTTACATGAGCTTGGCTTTCAGGCTTCAATTAAACTCAGAGTATGACTTGGTATTTCAAGTGAAGGTTCAGATTTTCAAAATAAACTGCTCTATACCCATACACTAAGGTGGATTATATAGCCTTGGAGATATGGGAAAACTATATGTTGGAGAAGGGTTGTATGATCAACAGTCCTCCCACATAGCCTCCCCCGTCATCTTTCTACAGAAGGAGGATGGTCCCTACGGCTTCATCTTGATTATGGGCACATGAACAACGTAATTTCCCAGATTCTTATCCTCACCCCTGGAGCAGTTCAATGCTCAGGCTACTGAAAAGTCTTGGGTGTTCTCCAAGCACAACCTAGTCAGAGCTCTAAAATCAAGTGAGAGTCAAAAAAGGGCAGGAGTGGGTCACGTCCATTCAAACATAGTGAGGGTTTTCTGGTTCAGGATGATGCCTTTAGGTTGTAAATGTAATTGGCAACTTATTCCAGCATCTCATTGATGATGTCCTCAGCCTTTTTATTTCACTTATGCGCCATCGCCACATTAATGACATACTGAACCGTTTGTCTACCAATGAGCAACACGAAATATATCTGGACGCAGTGATGAATGCCCTCCTCAGGTCTGGGCTCTTTGTAAACCCATCAAAATGCAATTTCTTTTGGTAGGAGGTGACCTACAAAGGAAACCTAGTTCTTAAGGTTGATTTTCTGTTCCCTTCTCTAAGCAGAAAGGTTATCCAGTCATGGCTCAATCCAATCTCTTAGAAGAAACTCAGGAGCTTCCTTGGCATGGTGATATTTCTCATATATTCTTCCTGGCCCTCGCTCAGCTAGTATCACCCCTCCACCCATTAACTGAGAAGAAAGCCCCTTTAAATGGTTTAAAAAGTTGACACCATGCCTCCCCTACCATCAAGGAGGTCTTCCTTACAGCTCCAGCAGCATCATGTGGATACACCAAGACCTTCATTGTGGCCTATGATGCCTCATCAATGCTGTTGGCGCGGTGCTACTGCAAGAGTATGAAGGTGGTGAACACCATATTGTATATTTATAGTGAAAGTTTGCATTCATAGATCAGGCATGGTTAACTACAATAAGTAGCTGGTGGCAATGGCTTGGTTACTCACCACTGGAAATACATCCTCTAAGAGTGCAACATTATATTATCATTCACACATCAAAGATCCCTATTTTACTGCCAAAAGCCACAGAAACTAGCATATTGCTAAGCTCACACATGAAGGGACCACTACAGCTTCCTCTTTTAGTATTATTAACAAAGGGCGCCTAAATTTCTTACCTGACATGCTGTTTTGAAACTCATCTGTTAAAATCAACGCTTAAATGTCAGATTTCAAAGGGCAAATGCATTGTGATGGATTCACCTAATTAAAGTAAGAGTAGAAACCAAGTCTGGATGTGCAATAACCCAGTGAAAATCCCAAAATGCAGTGCTATAGCAGACTAAAAACGTATAGAAGGGACATCCTAAATCATGTGAGAATAGTAAAAAGTTAGTAATGCATTAAATCCTGGTAACAAACCAAATAGCTGCAATGAGCAGCTGCGGGCCTTTCTGGGGCAGCCCCAAGGGCGGGAGAGGCATAGAGGATGACCACTCCTCCTGGGTTGGTGATTGCTGGCCTTTAGTATTTATCCCAAATATTCTGTTTCTTCTTCATACCTTTATAGTCACTAGGCTCACTTAAAGGTACTTCTACTTGATTATGATCAACAGAATTGCAAATTGTATCAATTTGCTAGATACATGTACAGGGAAAGCTCAGTGCTCATTTTTTGGATGTTGATTATTTTACTGTCATATGGGTTTGACAAAGGTGTTAGAGTGGCATATCAGTTTAGTTATATAAAATGGGGTTTATTACCCTCAAATAGATGCTCAGGATAATCAAGCGACTGAAGTCTCATTTTGGGTTAGGTATACATGCGTTCTTTACTTATAAACAGGGTACTAAAGATAGAGGGTTGGAAGGCCTCTTGTTGCCCAGATTATGCCAAACCAGTGGCGGATCATCTTGATAACTTTGTTGTCTAAGCTTCCTCATTGAGCTTACGTTGAAAAGCTATTTTATTAATCTCTCTGATCCAATGGTGGTTTGGTTAAATAAATCTGGAGGAATGTAATGACCTTTTGGCATGGCAGATTGAGGAAATATTTTGGGAGCATAGCTCCTAACAATTTCCCTAGTATATGGAAAGCTGCTGGATCAATGGATTGGAGTGCCCAATAATGACTATTGGATCCAGAAAGCTGATGGCTTTGCTTTACCATAATTAAAATAAAAGTATGTGTTTGGATAAACCGGCTTGTCAAGAGAGTATCTGTAACCCTCTCATCCCTGAGAGGTAATGTGGAATGCACAGCCACACAACCAGGGAATTAGTCGCTAGTTTCAAAGGGAATAGGGCACCTCAAAAATGTTCCAGTGCACAGGAGACCCAAGGGCAGGGTGTAAAGAATTTTATTTTGTTTTTAATAATCTAAAAATGTGAGAATCTGATTAGACCCAGGGAGGAATCCATAACCAAGTGCAAATCTTTGTCAGGGTCCTTGGGAGCTTTATATGGAGTGGGACAAGCTTCCCAGGTTGAACCAAAGGCATACATTACTTTAGACAAATAAACATGATATACATTGTTAATAACCTTCTTGTGGAGGTCTGAAAAAAATTAAACTAAGGGTACATCTAAATAAAATAAAACAAACATAGTTTTACCTAACCAAGTTAGCAAACAAAAATTGGTCTCAAAAGAACTAGTTATAAAAAATTGGGGGTGTAACTCCAAAAATGTGATGCACTGCGCCCAATCTAATTAATAAGCATAAACTTCCATCCTTTATGCTACTATAGTTTGAGTATGCTCAAACTTGAGTGAATGACTGCTGTTGGATTTTTCTTAATTTGACAATATGATAAACTGAATGTGATTCAAAACCCCTTTTTCCAGCAAATGTAATGAATTATCATAATCTATCAAGTAACTGGTGCACTGCAAAGTGAAGATGTAAAGCCCCCATGTCCATCATGCGCACCCCTCAGACCCAACATGTAAATATTCTGCCCTTACCCAGCGTAGGTCCAGGGTGTACTATAGATCAGGCATGTTCATTAGCTTGATCCCCTTGGCCTCCTCACGCTCTGGCTTATTAGAGCAATCTTTTCCTACTATTATGTCACTTATCCACGACATTACCCTTCCATTCTTTTGAGCTCCACCCCCCTCCAACGGCTTCATCCAGGGAGAAGTTTTTGTGGTCTAAATACCAGTTTTATTGTGCTGATACTTTTCTTAACTTGTGCCTTTTGCATTAAGGAAACGCTCATGGAACGCATCAATAAGGTATTGGGCATGACGTAGTTGCGTTCTGGGATCCAGCTATTCTCCACTAAATCAAACATCCTTATGACAACATTTACCCAGTATCCTTTTTACACAATGGGAGGGTACAACTTTCTTTACATCCCACTCCAGGGTCCCCTCCACAAGGTATGTCTCAGTAATCTCAGGCGAGGGGGCCCTAAAACAAGGTAAACTTCCTCTCATCAAACACCGCAAAGATCCAAAGGATGCGGATATCCTTCTAGTATAGGACATGACCTACCTTTCTGACAATGTGGTAAGGTCCTTTCCTTTTTACACCATATTTCTGCATGGCTGCATGGATAGGATAGGTCTAAAATCCAGCATCAAAATATCTTAGTCCATGTAGGCTGGCCCCACCCATCTCTTACATGTGCAAACTCTTTATCTCCTTTATTGTGGCATCCAAATTGGTGTTGATCCATTGGTTTACTTTCTTGATGGACTAAGCGAAGTCCATCTCAGCTTTCATCTTGGACCCACAACTGGATTCATTTTAAATGAAGTGTCAGGATTTCAACCAGATGAATCCTTCTGATAGTATTCAGATTAGGAGTTTCAGTTAGTTGGGTGTAATTGCAAGCTAATTGCCTATTTTGATACTATTTAATGTTATATGTTTAATCAAGTTTAGTTTGGCTGAAGCTGCTTTTGCTGCCAAAATGCCATCCGACTATCTTTTTGGGAGTTTCCAGTGGAAAGCTGATAAATCCGTTACAAATTTTCCAAAATGGTTCCATCATCTAATTCAGAGCACCAGAAACTCATGCCAAGGATGCTCAAATTACTATTTATTTACAATTTTATTAATGATCGATCAGCAACTTATGCTGAGGATGGATTGACCTTATATTAATTTAGTGATCAGTGAGCAGATCTAAGAGGAATCGCTATGAGTATGAATGAATAGAGTTTACAATCTGATAGAGGTTTGGAATCAAGAGGCTAATGAGTTTTCTGGAAGATGATTGGCCAAAGAGCACTTAAGCGCAGTAGCCCTAAAGTAGTATAAATAGTCGTTCATTCCCTCCTTATAACCACCTCTTGTTTGTCATCTTTCCTGTTTGTTTGAAGTAGCTTGGTGCAACTAGAGTGGGGAAGATGGTATAGTAGATCCCCAAAGGTGGGTTATCACACCTGGAGTAGACAGCGCTGTAGCTTCCATGCCCCCTCTCTATGAGGAATCAGTGGGAACCTGGCCAGCTGGCTACCAGCGGATGAGCTGCAAGGCCGCCACCCTAGTGAAGTGCAGCGCGGGAGGTGCCATAGCCGCCCAAGAAGGGAAATGGACTCGCTGGGGCATGCCCAGATGGGTTGTTGAAGGTTTGCGAGGGTGAGGAAGCGCGGAAGTGCCTGAGCCACCCAGTAAGGGGGCAGGACTTGCCAGGGCACACGCCGAGGACCCCTGGGACTAAAGGCGAAGCTGATGGTGGATAGTTGGTAGGCTGGACGCAGGACTTATAGGGGTTGGTACGCCAATGAAGGCGAAATAGCAAAGGGCCACCAGTCTTCATACTGGTTGGCCTGGCACACTAGCTGAGCCCAAGGTCAATTTCGCCAAGAAGTTTAGACCCATATTGGGCAAAGAAGGTTGTAGTCAATGGAAGCATTTTAGGCGTTGGTTTAACTAAATTGATTTAGGGGTAGGTGTGAAGGCAAATCAAAAATGGTCAACTGCATTATAACACCACAAGCTCTGCTTAAGGCACTTATTAACTCCTCCGTCTGCCCATCTGATTAGGGGTGGTAGGCAGTAAAATGGCACAGACGATTCTGAAGAGTTTAACATTACTCTTAAAAATGGATGTGAAAAGGGGTCCTCAGTCACTAATAATCTTGTGGGGCACCCATAGAGGGAAAACACATGAGAAACAGATGACCTAGCCATCTGCGCCGCTGTTATAGTGGTGTTACAAAGAATGGAATGGGAGAACTTTGTAAAGAATTCCACCACTACCATGATAGAATCAAAGTCCTTAAACGCAGGTAGCTCATATTTAATCAATTGATATATAAAGAACAGGTGCCCTATTTCTTTTTTACTGGAACCAACAACCATGCTAGAGGCTGGTAATTTGGTTTATCCTCGTGCAAACTGGTCACAATTTAGAATAACGTGTAACCTGTGTTGCTAATCCCTTCCATTTATATTTATGGTGAATCAGTAATAAGGTCTTCGTTTTCCCAGGCCTAAAAGTAATCCCATTATGGTGGTTGTTAGATTCTTGTGGTTGACTCAAAAATAAACCCTTTGACAATCAACAGATTGGGCCAATTATCCTCCTAATGCTTGAGCTAATACTCTAATTAAAAACTATTGCAATATAAAAGCTCAGGCTGATTATTACAACGTCAATTTAATTGTTAAAAGCTCAGGCCAATTACACTTAGACATTTCGGCCGATCTTCTCTGCAATACATGGCTTGGAATGGTTAACTCAACGTCAATTCAATCTTATTATTCTATAGAAAATTGGGCTGAATACACTTGCACAGTTGGGCAGATTATGCTGCACTAAACTCAGCAAGTAGTCCCAACTAATCAGGACATAAATCAATTATTCAACATGAGAAGTCGTTTGGGATCAACCTGAAGAAAACGTCTACAAATCCCATGAACAAATGGATGAATAAGTGTAATCCTTTATCCGCCTTAGGGCAAATTTTGTATGTCAATATGCACAAATGGCATGATAGCATTTTCACATGGACTGCCCAAATGGGAGTACCTAGCGCTATAAAAAGAGGACTGCTGACGTCCAAAACGGTAAATCTTTTTCAAATTAATGCTAAAATCTAAAATTCATATTTCATTGGCAGTATAAAAAACTCATTTCAAGATGATCCTAGGACAATATTTCACGCTCATTGTTGTGATTTTCATCCCTGAATTTTTCCCAAATATAAAAGTACTCCACCACCAATAAACCTAGCAATAGCTCTCAGTCATATCAGTTCTAGGGCTGAACTGATGTGTAAAGAATCTGTTGAAATTGAAAACTCAAATGTGGCCAGGATATGCCCTCGAGGTATAAATACTGGCGCTTGGCCTAATAGATAATTATCAAATAATATAGTCTAATAAACATCTATTTTATTAAATCTTCTTTCCATTTCTTATCTTAATTCGCTTTTTGAGTGTCAGCAAGCTGGGATCTCAAGATCCACAGTTTTTAACTTTGCCTGCCTTGGTTGATTTTCCCAAATTACATAGGGAAAATAAAGCCCAAAATTGGCCAGAAGAGCTTAAGTTTTTGAATATGCTTAATGAGTTTCCAAACGATCAAAATAAAGTAAGCCAATGGAAAAATCGAGGATCATTCAGCTGAACTTCAGCCTGATTAAGCATGCAGGAATTATTTATAAGTGAGCGATCCTTATAGTATAACAACTGGTTCTCACTCAATTTTGGTGACAATCTTTAAAATACATTCACTCAACCAAATTCTAGCAGATTTGGCCAGACGAGTTTGCAACAATGAGATGAAAACTAGCTCTGATGCGGGTACCTCCTACTCCCTGGATCTTATCACAGTGGGGGGAGCTCAGGACGATACAAAAAGCCTGACTGACCTTACATCTGAAAGCACAGAATGACTCACTATATATGCCAATTTGTGCTGAAGAAATTATATAGACTTAAATACAAAGAACAATGTTTTGAATTTATGTTCAGATCAAGCTGGATACTGTGAACAAAAACATTGAAGACTTAATCAGCCTTAACAATGTTGGTATAATGGCCAATTTTCATAACTCAACCAACATGGAGAAAATGACACATGTTAACAGAGATGTTAAGGCCAATTGCATATACAACTGTGTTTACTTTTAAGTTTATCAAAAAGTTCAAGAGCTTGGTAATTAAAAAAATATAAAATATTAGCATTGCAATACAAAACATAATATAGCAAAAAAAAGAATAAAGAAATTTTTTTAATAATTAACATAATAAAAAAGCATATAAACTAAAATAACAAAATGCATATATATATCACACCTAATTAATACTTAAATTTACAATTGAGGATGGGGAGAGGATCTAGCCCTAGACTCAATGGTAGTTTGGGCCAAAATTAACAAATAGAGGAACCAACTTCAAACTCATTGGCAGTTTGGGCTAAAATGATATTTAAAGGTTTCAACTAAGACTTGTTGGCAGTTCAGGCTGAAATTAAAAATGACAAAGATCATTTCTCTCTTCTTGGTGTAACTTTCCAAGCAATTTATTTAGTAAATTAAAAAGCAAGCACTTAATCGCCCACTGAAGTCTTGCTCCAATGTCATCAGATCCCCCAATGACTGTCCCAATGTGGGGCAGCGGAAAAACTCCCCCCTCCATTTTCTGTCCAACAGGAAAAAATGCTTGGACTGGCCTGTCCGAACATTCCAAACCCTTGGGATGATTCATTCCTCCCAAGGATCTCGATGCCCATCTCACCTGAACCTAAGCGGTGCCCAATGCCCCCTGGTGCTCCCCTGGAGCAACATGTGTTTCAGCCTTAGGGTCAAATATGGGAAACTCTTCCCCTACAATGACCAAGCCATTATCAAAATGGCTCAGGCGGTGATGACACCAGCCTGTTTTATTGACTTTGACCCCTATAAGGGGTACTTTGATCTTGGCTTCCCCTGTGATGCTGATACAGCCACTGCAGCAACTGTGCCATTATTTTTTAATAATATTCCCCTTCCAACAACTCAGACCTGGCTCCCAGCGGACACCACCTTAGTGGTCCAGTTCACTGGTTGGGCACTAACCTCCCCCCTGAAGTGCTCCACCAGGAGCTGATGGAAGGTTTGGCAGCCTATGGCACCAACCCCATCTTGCAATTTGTGGTCCCAAATGGGGCCACACGCCTCGCTAAGTCTCAGGCATATGCCACGATCAGCCCTGAATTTATTAAAATTTCTTTGGCAATTCCACCTCATGCCACCATCCCATCTGCCCCTGACCATCCGTTTTGGCCCCACATTGAGGGCGGATGGATGATTTGTCCATCCTGTTTTAAGTTAGACCACTCAAAATGCAAATGACCATACTCAGAAACTTCCGCTGATGCCAAAAGTTTGCCTGATGCTCACCAATCCACCGCCCACCCTGCGCCAACTCTGACATGGGGTAGGATCATACCTTCCCCTCCTCCAATGCCTGATGCTGCAGCTGCACATGCAGCCACCAGACATCATCCACCTTGCCCCAGGGCCACGCATGATTCTTCTAATCAAGTGCAGGATTGGACCACGGTTTGATCCCAGGCAAAATCCAGAAAACCAGCCAATCCTCAACCATACGCCGATTCCCCAATCCAATTCAACCAAAACCCATGGGAGTATTTGAATGAAATTGATGAATCAGGTAACATCATTGAGGAACCATCGCCGCAAGTTGAGCGGTTCTGTAATGCAAAATGGGATGCAAAATTCTCACCTCAAAAATATGCCCCACAACCTAACGCTGAACCGTTCTACAGCAACCACCAGCTTGCAGTAGAAGCAGCCGCCAAACCAGACTGCCGTCCACTCCATAAAGCTGCCGCCAAATTTGTTGCTGCGCTCGTAGGAGAAATTCCACCTCCCAATATCTTCAAAGAACTTGCTACACAAAGTAAGATCAATATAAAAACTTTACACAAAAACGTCACTGAAGCCATCCAGAACATGGTAACAGTAGCACGGAATCTGAAAGCAAAAATAACCTGAACCAACATTGCCACATTTGTTAAATTCCCAGACGCCCGCCTCAAAGCTGTTGACGCTTTGGCCAAATACATCGTTGGCATTATGATGGCTGGCAACTATTTGGAAGTTCCAGTCAAAAAAGATACTGCTCCCCATACTGCCAATGCCCCCACACCCTTACTATCTGCCTTAACACGCACCCTACTCTGGGATGATATGGATGCGGCTGAAGACAAGCCCCCCAATCCCCCTCCCCATCCACCATGGAGGGATAGCAATATCCGCTGCCCACCTGGTTAAATATTTTGATAGGTAGGATTCAATCGATCCATCCATTTTGGGCGCTTTGTTTGAATCGTTTTTTATTATTATATTTAGTTTTAGTTCAGTAATGTCCGTCCCCTGGTCAGCTTACCTTAATTAAATAAAAATGACAAGGATCAATGAAGGCAAATCAGAAATCTTAGGGCTTAAGTTCAAGTCAAGTGGAGGTAAATAGAATCATGTGGTTGACTCAAAAATAAACCTTTTGACAACCAACAGATTGAGTTGGTTATCCTCCTAATCTCAAGCTAATACCCTAAGTAAAGACTATTGCAAAAACATGGCTCAGGATGATTATTGCAACATCTATTTTAATTAACAAAAGCTCAGGTCAAATAAACTTAAAGATTCAGGCTGATCTTCTCTGAAATTACACAGCTCAAGATGATTAACTCAACATCAATATAATCCAGTTATTTTATCAAAAACTTGGGCCAAATACAATCGCACAGTTGGGCCAATTATTGCTGCACCAAAACTTGAAAGCTTTTTTCTGACTAATTGGTATAAATATCAATTATTTAACATGAGAAATATTTTAAGATCAACCTGAAGAAAAAGTCTACAAAATACATGAACAAATAGACAAAAAACTTAATCCTTTTTCCACTTTTGGGAAAAATTTTTAAGTTGGTATGCATAATTGAAATGATAGCACTTGCACATGGACTGCCCAAATGGGAGTACCTAGTGGTATTGAGAGGTCATTTGAGACCCTAATTAGGGAGTTGTTTCCATCAGCAGATGACGAAAACATATTTTGAGCTGGTCTAAAATAATTTTTGTATGTAAATATGTGTGCAATTGGCTTGATAGCACTTGCACATGGACTGCTCAACTGGGAGTCCTAGTGCTATCAAAAGAGGACTGCTGACGTCCAAAATAAGGGTAAATAATTTATCAAATTAATGCCAAAATCTCCCAAAATTCATTTCATCAGCAGTATGACAAATCTCATTTCAAGATGATCCTAGACAAATTTGCACGCTTGTTGTTGTGTTTTTCATACCTGAAATCCTCCCAAATATGAGAGTACTTTACCACCAATAAAGATAGCAATAGGTCTCAGTCATATCAGTTCAAGGGCTGAAATGAGGTGGAAAATATACTGTTAGGATTGCGTGCTTGAAGGTGGCCAGGAGATGCCCTAGAGGTATAAATACTGGCGCCTGGGCTAATGAATAGTTATCTTATAATATAGTCCATTAAAGAGCTATCTTATGTAATCTTCTTTCAAGTTATTATTAATTCGCTATTGTAGATTGTCAGCAAGCTGGGATCTCAAGATCCACAGCTTGTAACTTTACTGCCTTGGTTGATTTTTCCAATTACAGAGGGAAAATCAGGCCCAAAATAGGCCAGAAGAGTCAAAGCTATTTGAATATGGTTTGTGAGCTTTCAAACGGTCAAAATTCTATAAGTCGCCAGAAATTTAGGCGCATTTGGCTGAACTTCAACCCAATTAAGCGTTCAGGGATTCATTTATCAAGCAAGCGATCCTCAGAATTTAACTGTGGTACTTGATTATTTACAGGAAGATTGGTCCAGCAGGAACCCATAAGCGTTCATGAAACCACAACATCTCGTTCTTTACATGATAACCCCTGGTGGTACCCTCCCTTTTTAACTTGCTCTTGGTGAAAACCAAAGTATATTTTTCCAATAAGGGCTGAGAAAGGATGACATTTTATAAACATACCATACTCCTCCAAGTTCTTCAGAGAGGCAAGAAGTGGCATGAATGCCATGGTGGAGTGCAGATTGGATACAATCTTACTTGGCAGAATCACTAAATGACTATTGTGCAACTCCACCTCATTTAAATCAGGAGTTAAATCAGGTTTCAATGATAATTATCAGCCAAAGAATTCTCCTTGCCTTTCATAGACTCATAAGGGAGCATAAATTTTGGCCATGGTGTTGGGACTATGGGTGTTATACCATGTATCCCTTAATTTGTAAGGCTAGCGGACTAAAGCTCCTGGGTGTTGGAATATACATTGTTTCTTTTCTTGGTTGAAATCTTTATTCCAAATACTACTTCATACAATCTCCTTCTTGACTTAAGAAAAAGAATGTGGGAGGTACGAGTGCCCCCAAATCTGCTACCATGATTGGCCCATCACCTTCCAATCAACAAATAATATTGTGGCTATCTATGAAATGAGTACCCATGGCAAAAAGACCTTGGCGGATTCTCAGTGGAATCTTAACTATCAGAAAAATATGGTTTATAACAAAAAATAGCTTAATAAGGTAATAACTAATAATAGGATTACTCTGACTTCTCAGCTGAATTTGGGGTGTTTGTTACCACATGGGTTTGATCACCTCCGAGGTGAGAATATATTACTCGACAATGATAGGGTGCGAATTAACCAATTATTACCACATAAGTATGACCACCGCCGAGGTGAGAAGATTTTACTTGACAATGATAGGGTGCAAGTTAACCAATCATTGCCACATGAGTCTGACTACCGCCGAGGTGAGAAGATTTTACTTGACAATGATAGGTTGCAAATTAACCAGTCATTACCACACAAGTCTGACCACCGCCAAGGTGAGAAGATTTTACTCACTGGTGATTGGATATAATTCATTAAATCGTTATCACATGAGTCTGACCACCGCCAAGGTGAGAAGATTTTACTTGACAATGATAGGGTGCAAGTTAACCAATCATTACCACATGAGTCTGACTACCGCCGAGGTGAGAAGATTTTACTTGACAATGATAGGTTGCAAATTAACCAATCATTACCACACAAGTCTGACCACCGCCAAGGTGAGAAGATTTTACTCACTGGTGATTGGATATAATTCATTTAATCGTTATCACATGAGTCTGACTTTGCTGAGGTGAGAAGATTTTACTTGCTGGTGATTGGATACAATTCATCAAATTGTTACAACACGGGTCAGTTTTGCCTCAAAATATTTATCTTCAATCTGATAGGCTGGAAGCCTATATTTCCTAATTAGATGACTCGGTTTTATCTACTTTTGCCTCAAATACCCATGGTCTCAAAATCTGAACTAGTTTAGGTAGGAAAAACTAGTATCAAGAAAAGGACCTTTATGGGTTTGCCCTGCTTAAAACAATAAAAAACTTAAAAAACTTTAACAAAGCGCTTTTTATTCTTTTGCTAAAAATGTAAGATTCTCACTTTAAACAAAATATTTGTGGCATCCATCGGTGGATCCCACAAACTGGTGCTCACTACAGGGAATCTTCCCTGAATACTTCAATAAGTATTAAAGTAATGGAGAGTGTCACCCGTTGGGTGCAAAATGGGGAAGGGACTGAAGATGATGATTGAATGGATAGCCCTACCACTTTGATATTTGGATAAGAAGAACAATTTGAACGCATATTAATACCTGAGTCTCGTCGCATCACCTGGCCAGCTACTGAAGCCGTGAGAGACCTTACTCATGGTATCCTTAACCCTGGTGACATTGCATCTCGCGAATGAGCATCGTTGGTAGAGGAACGCCACTTGTTTCTCTATGAGACTAGTGTCCTCCCAGAGACCTATGGTCAGATTACAAATTTGACCACCTACATACGCGAGTTTGCTCATCCTGCCTTGGTCAATATGATGCATCTCTTAGCCGGCCATCATGAAGAGCTTTATCAACACCTAGTATCCCATGAAGCTCTGAATTTAGCCTATGATAAGTTGTATCAACTGACCTCCAAACATCTCGGAGCAGTTAGATCTGGTGTGGAAGCTAATCGTAACTTCATCATACAGCAGCATGATTGACTTACTACTATAGATACTGGGATTGTAAAGTATGTTGAGGAGGCCATGAAGATATTCCAGGATGAACTGAACGCTTCCTCCGCTAGCACCCACTCGTTGTTAAAGGAGTTTGCTAAAGAACTTGAAAAGCACAATGAGCAAACGCACCATGACTTTTCAGCCCCCAACTCTGTCCTTCAAGAGTAATATGAACAGCGTGTGGCTGTGGTGGAGCAAAAGTTAATTCAGACCTTTTCACGTGTTGATGAGCTTGAATGTCATCTGTTGATTGAACCATCTAGTGCCACCACCACCCTCACGGCCAAGGTTGTTCATCTAGAAAAGGAGCTAGCTCTCAAAGCTTCGTTTGAAAATACCAAATATTTGGCACGTCGCCTGACTGAATGCGAAACTGAAGCAAAAGTGGTGAAAGCTTCGCTGGAAAGCCCTGTGCTGTTGAAGGAAGTATTTAATTAACTAACGCAGGCTGAGCGGAAGTATGAACAGATTAAGGAGGGAGTACAAGGCCCCAGCTCCCACTCTTGTGACGATGAAGGGTGTAAACAAATGAAAGAAGAGCTGAAGAACCACGTGAAAGCCGTGGAAACTGCTCAATTAAACCTAAGCTCAATGGTGTCACAACTCCATTTTCAAGTCACTGCAATGGAGAGCCAAGTGGAAGATTTTGAAACTCATAAATCAGGGATCAAAGCTCGACTGAGACTATGTGAATCTGGGCCCCTAGAAGCCCTCTCTAAAATGGAAACCTGGCTTGAGGCCATGAATGATCAGTTTAATTGCCTTTCGCAGACCTTTGATCAGTTAAGCTACCACTCTGAAACCTCAGAAGCAGAAGCTCCAGCTATTCATACCCTTACCGGGAATGACTATAATTCATTCAAACCAACGTTTAAAGACAAGTTTATCCCCGGTGAAGGCAGCATTGCTTCATTTTATACATCTATGAAGCAGCTATGGAAGGGGCAATGGATTGACAGAAGGCCAAACATATCCTTTCCTGTTTGGGCCGCATGGCACAGGAGGTGATGGTCCCACATATGGATGCTCTTAGCACCTGATCCAAAGTTAAAGAGGCCCTCATAAACACGTTCGGTTCAAAACAGGCTTCAAGTATGAAAAAGCAAGCTTTTATGCGTATGAGTATCTGAAAAGGAGAGTCAGTGGTCGCCTTTGTATAACGATTTTATATGGAAGCACAGACGTTGTTAACTTCAAAGATGTTGACTTTGGATGATGCTGTAGCCGCCATTTTGACTGGAGTGGCTACTTACCCATCGCTAGTGATGCACATCACCTCAGTTAAACGCTATTTCCATACCATTCAAGATATCAAGGAGGCGTTAATAGATGTCACTGATTTCCATAAGCCCGAAGTTTCATGCGGAGCAGTATCTCGTCCTCACGTTTTAACCATTGAGGATTCAAAGCCTAAGCCTCAGGCCTTAGCTATTGAAGACAAGAAGGAGCTCCTTCAGATAATGGGCCCTGAAGAGCAAAACCCCAAAGCAAAACGTCCTGAACGCCCTTGGTGCGAATACTGCAACAAGTTCAGACACAAGGAGGCTGTGTGCTGGAAAAATAAAGCTGATGCTGAGGAACAGGAGCAGGGAAAAGAAATGTCAGCATAGGGAAAGGCACACCTATTGCTGACAAATCTCATGTGCCTGACTCATCTAAACAACTTATGCCAGTACCTCGCGTTACTAATACCCCAGGGGATGATTCTGAGGGGGGTACGGATGAGGTCAGCTATTACATTGTAGGAGTACCTGCTGAAGTGGAAGTCCCCAATCTTGAATGCTGGAGGAGTAGATGAAGCCACCATACCTGAAGAGATGTATCTCTGCCAAGTTCTAGGGGAGCCAGTTGTTATCAATACTACCAGCGACGCAGATGAGGTGTTGTCTCACCTTATTCGCCCTATCCAGCATGGCCATACCATGCAGTCCATCCAGGAAAATTACCCCAAGACTGCGTGCAAATTAACCTCCAATTTCCATCTTAAGGAGGTCTTAGCGCTATCGCCCACTTTTGGGGGGATACTTACAAAGGTCAAAGTGGTTATCCAAAAAGTTTGGGTGATGGCTATCTTAGATACAGGCTCCCCAGTGAACGTAATCTCCTCCAAGTTGATGAAAAAGATCAAACTTGCACCTGACTTGGAGTACAACCAAGACTTTGGAACCGCTGGTCCTAACAACACCCGCGCACTGGGTGCTTACTCATCCCTTCCCATTTGTATTGGGAAGCTTATTCTATCAGCCCCCACAGTGGCTTTGGATAATAACGCTTATGATATGCTTATAGGTACTCAGTTTATGATTGAATATGATGGCATTATCAATATGAAGCAAGGGTTCTTGTCATTGCTCAATTATGAAGTCCCCTTAGTTCTAGCCAATAATGAACCCAGCAAGAAGGAATACTCTTGCATGGTTGAGTACCCGCTTCCCGCCTTACCTATACATTATACCAACCTCGCAAAAACAGTTACTAAAGAAGGCCAAGCTGCCAATGAGCTCTGAGCTCCTCTACCTTCTTACCAAGTGTCAGATAGGGTTTTATATTACCACAATTGCATAACTCCCCATAGTGGCAAACTTGGATCAATCTGGGAGGGGCCATTTATCATCATGTATAAGAGAGGAAATGAGTATTCTATAAAGTCTTTGGCTACAGGAATTATCATAAAATGGGTACATGGCCGCTTCCTTTGACCCTACACCCCTCCCAACATTCTTGAGGGGGGCACCCCCCCCCCCCCCCCCCCCCCCCCCCCCCCCCCCCCCCCCCCCCCCCCCCCCCCCCCCCCCCCCCCCCCCCCCCCCCCCCCCCCCCCCCCCCCCCCCCCCCCCCCCCCCCCCCCCCCCTATCAGACAATCTCCTTCTCAACTTAAGAAAAAGAATGTTGGAGGTACGAGTGCCCCCAAATCTACTACCATGATTGGCCCATCAACTGCCCAATCTTCAAATAATATTTTGGTTATCAACGATATGAGTACCCACGGTGAAAAGACCTTGGCGGATTCTTGGTGGAATCCTAACTATTGGAAAAATATGGTTTAAAAAAAATAGCTTTAAAAGGTAATAACTAATAATAGGATTACTCTGACTTCTCAGCTGAATTTGGGGTGTTTGTTACCACATGGGTTTGATCACCTCCAAGGTGAGAAGATATTACTCAACAATGATAGGGTGCAAATTAACCAATCATTACCACATGAGTCTGACCACCGCCGAGGTGAGAAGATTTTACTTGACAATGATAGGGTGCAAATAACCAATCATTACCACACAAGTCTGAACACCGCCGAGGTGAGAAGATTTTACTTGACAATGATAGGGTGCAAATTAACTAATTATCACCACACGAGTCTAACCACCACTGAGGTGAGAATATTTTACTTGCTGGTGATTGGATACAATTCATCAAATCGTTACCACACGGGTTGGTTTTGCCTCAAAATATTTATCTTCAATCTGATAGGCCGAAAGCCTATATTTCCTAATTTGGATGACTCAGCTTTATATACTTTTGCCTCGAATACCCATGGTCTCAAAATTTGAACTAGTTTAAATAGGAAATACTAGTATCAAGAAAAGGACCTTTCTTGGTTTGGCCCTGCTTAAACAATAAAAAAACATAAAAAACCTTAACAAAGCGTTATTTATTACTTTTATTTATAAAGTAAATTTCTTATTTTAACAAAGAATTTGTGGCATTTGTCAGTGGATCCCACAACTACATCTGAAAGGGTAATTCCTAAATATAGTTGCCCATTTTTTGCTTACAAAAAAAGCAAAAAGAAAGTAGTCTTTATTTCTTAGAATAGAAATTATAAGGGAGATCAGGGAGGATACCCAGTCCATATCCAAGCGTGCAAGCTAAGATCTATAATTATTACAAATCTGTGATTCTGTAGCAGGCTTAGTATCTCAGTCAAATAGAGTTTTTTTGATGAATAGCTCAGTTTTGAACCCTGAGATTAGTAGGTTTTGGGCAGTTAATATTTGATCAAATTAGGCGAGGATATCCCCAATATTGAGAGGGCTTGAAATTCGTTGGGGATTATCCCTAGTACTGATTTAGGTTATCTTGATTGCTCAGGTTCAATTCCCATAGTCTACCTCATCAAAAACTTTGATTTGGGCAAGAATACTGGAAACGCCCCCTCTAGATATTGGCGCATGGGGGAAATGGATGAAGAAAGGTAAAATGTACGCGATTGCCTATGGTACCCTGAATGACCTCTACAATTAAGTGTTGAATGCCACGCTCAAAAAATGACTTTTTAGGGCCCCAACCAGTTGGTGCCCAATTTGTTATCATGACCTCCCAGCTGATGGTGATAGAAAAGGACTTTAATACCCAGTTGGAAGGTGTGCTGAGGTTCATGTTTGTCATTAAACAGATTTGTTTTTCTACTAGTGGTAGCAGATAAGTTTTCAGAAGCCAGGGCCTGAAGTAGTATAATTTCATTAGAAATATTTCGCATGTGACTTCAGGAGCTTTGGGTGAGGATTAGTCAAGAATGACCTGCACTTTAGAAGGCAGCTGAGGATTTCTTCCGTACAATGCTTGGAAGGGCGACATCTCAATTTTTCAATAATAGCTGATCCTATAGGCCAGAATTGCACTAGCAAATATTGGGGCCAATAAAGGGGGTCAGTTATAGCCATTTTTCGTAGGGTTGCAGTTAGATTGCCATTTACCCGCACAACCATTCCATTAGTTGCAGGACGCTAGGGGGTGGAGATACCTGTTTGGTTCCCATCAGTTCAATAAATCTTTCATTAGTGACGATTGGAAGTTTTGTTCATTATTGGAAAGAATTATGTTAGGGCACCCATGCTGGGTGATAATCCAATTATATAAAAATGGGGATATATCTTTTGCCAAAGCTGATGGTAGCAAAAAAGCTTTGATCCAATTAGTTAAATGATCTATGGCTAGAAGCAGAACCAATGAACACTAGTGGATCAAGGGTGAGGTCCCACAAATCAATGCTAATAGTATGGAAGTGTTCTCAAGATGGAACCACTGGATGTTGAGATTTGGAACTAGGTCTGACTTTGCTTTTACATACCAGGCAGGAATCTAATACATCATGAATCGAAACAAGCATTCCTTCCCAGTATCATTGAGCCTTGAGCTACTAATAAATTTTACAAATTCTCTTATGGCTGACTTGCCTTTATCCCTTTGATATAATGTCATTTTGAGCTGAAAGTTATACATAGAGCAACTAATTTTTTTACATGAGTTTGTACAGTTGGCCATCTTTAAATTGAAGATTCTTTTATTTTTTTGATAATTCTTTTTGAAAGGTCAGGGATTCATCTTTCTTTCAAAATTTGATTAAGAGGTTTGTGAATCTTAACCCATATATCCATAATAACTTGTGAGACAGAGGGTATTGTAATTAAATGGGGCATGCAGAAAGATCCTGTCTTCAGCATCCACAGCCTTAGGGGGTCACTTAGTTTTATCTCCTAATACTTGATATTCAGCTTTACAAATGGAGGACGGATATTCAAGGAGGCATGCTCGTTTTGAGGCTCCTTTACTCTTGACTGGAGTTCATATATCTATGGTATCTGATACCCTAATAGTGAAATGTACTTTTCTTTAAGGTGATGATACAGAAGGACTCCCACATCAATTGGAAACCATATAACTCATAATTATTGTTCTCTAAGCAATGGTGGGGACAGTATTTAAAGTTTTCTGAATCGGAGAGTAAGGCAGAATACACTTCAATTTTTTTAGTTATCCAATTACCAGCTATTCCATATTCAGCGTCATGAATCAAGTCTGAAGCCATTTTTATTTTTCTGGATAAGTCATGTGGATATAACGTTGACAAGTAAGCTGATATCTATTATTGACAAGAGTTTAACCTTATAAATGACTACCTCTACTCAAACCACCAAAGTGCCAAATTGAGGGAAAAAGGCTAGTAAGCTTCCATGGGGATTTGTAGCAATTCAAGTGGAGAGTTTTGCTGTGGCCAAGCTTGGGGCTGCTTAATGCTTTAAAAAGTTTTATATGCTATCACTTGGCTTTCCCTAGAGGAGCTGACCTCCAAGATTTGTTTAAGTAGCTGTTTAATATAAAAATAAGAAAGCTAGAGATCATTATTCTCTTGGATATGAAGGGGTATATCAACCTCTGAAGGCGCCGCTAAGACAAAGAATCCTGAGGTTCTGGGCATAGAATTTATCATGGATGGAAAATGACATGATCATGGGGACCAATCCAAGGGACAAAGCTGCATATAAGGAGGCCAAGAAGATGAAGTTGGCTGGCCTCCCTGATCTCAAGTATACCCTGGATCAACGCTGGGTGGAGGTGAGTTATGCTCGGGTTGGTCTCAGGGATGCTAGAGAAGTTTGGCCCTGCATAATGGCAGGTGTGTTAAAATGAACTAGCTTTTTTATGATGGAAAACGGTTTGCTTCAGTTTTTGGGTGAACGTGGTCTCAAAACCCGTTTGGTTTTCACACTTTCCAGCTCAGGTAGGCCACTTTTACAATCAATCACCTGAGTTTGGTCGATTACCAAATACAGCAACTTACCCAATGGAAGCGTGCACCTATTAGCGCGCCTCAGCTTAGACCCACTTCCCTCAATTGATTGTTTTCCCAAATTCCCTTGTATTCCCAAGTCAAGGCCAATCTCCTGTTAGTCAACTTCTCCCTTATAATAAACCCCTCTTTTTAGTACACAGTTTTACTTATGTTTTTCTTGGACAATACTGTGCATGGACCTCTTCAAGGAGATCTCACACATCATTAACCACTTAATTTTGACAATGATGAATCTATCCACCCATAATCATTGAGACACCCAGGTTTCCTCTAACCTAGGGCGCCTATCCCCTAAAACTCCGTTCACCACATATTTCCCTTTTGGGTTTTACCTTTCATGATAACCATATTTGTCCTAAGTTATTATAATTTAAGCACCCTCTGCTTGGCTCTGATAACTTTTTTATTAATGACTAGTATCCTGGCGTGGGCCTTGTGCACTGTTGGGGAGTTGATATGACTGGAAAATACGCTACCCATATTGGTGGATTGGAGAGGAATTGAGATGAGTCTCAAGGTTTACAAAAAAGGGTATACGAATTATAATCAAGCAAAGTGATGACCATTTCTTGAATTGAGAGGATTTATGACAAGATTTGATATGAATGAGAGTAATACAAAAAGAGAAGAAGAATAGAAGATTAATAAGCTAAGGATAATCCATCTGGGGGAACCAAGGTATAAAGAGTCTCATGGAAGATTAAAGGGGTAGTCTTTTTATGAGGAAAAGGGAGCACAGAGAAGTCTGCAATCTATATTAAAATAAAGGTAGAAATAAGGGGTGATAGCTCCGTATATATTTTATTGAGTTTTATTTTTAAGTCAGCGATCCTCATATCAGCTGATTTGGCTGCTCAGCGGCTAATACCCTGTACAAAACCAACTCGGTGGAATTGAGCCTAGACACTGAGAATTAACAGTGGTGCTCACTACAGGGGGCACTAAGAAACTGTAGTTTTGTTAAAAAAACAATTAAAATACAATGATGAGTCCTCATTATTCTAACATAACTTGATCAGAGTTTGGGTGAGGTATACTGAAGAAGCCCAGGAGGCACCAAACCCAAACTAACATTATTCACTGTTAGCAAACCAGGGAATGATGAAGCTATGATTAATTTGCAATTTGAGAATTGCCCTGAGTTGATGACCAACCAACAAGGACGCTCCACAAATGTGACTCCCCAAGAACTGAGAAATATTATGGAATGGCTGTTGCATGGGTATCGCCTATATGAGGATGAGACTGGGGAAAATGCCCTGAGTTTATTCTATAACCAACTTCAATCCTGAAATTCAATATGCGCTGTACATGTCTTATTTGGATGCGACTACCATGGGGTTAGCTCGCCGCCTCAGTACCCATGGAACTGAGGAATATTTAGTCACTTATGTGCAACCTTTGATTCGCCAGCTACTGCGTGTACTGGCCCACCATAATATTGAAATCAGAGATGTACTACAGTTTGCGCAAGCACAGTACCACAATACTCGCCTCCTGCTTGACTGCCTCAATCATTCATTCTCAGAAAATACAAGGGGCACTGGCACGGATGGATCATCATGTGGGGGACATCCGCCATCAATTGGACATTCTGGTACCACAGTTAATTTAGAATTACCTCGAGTAATAAGAGAACTGCTGGATCAGCATGGCCTATCAGTGGAGTGTATTCAGGATGTAACAGCATTGTGGAATAATACCTAGCACTTTATGACAGAGATAGCTGGATGGGCGGAAGCTCTTGAAGCCATGATTGCCCAGCTCAAGGAAAAATGACCCTGATGGAACAAGTGGAGGCCCAAGTTGGCTCTCTATCAACAGAATTAACCCAAATTTTGTATCAATTAGAATACCCAGCAAATGACAGATAACGCGCTTATCCTTTGGTCAATGTCTCCCAAATAACTCCAGCTTAATTTTCAGGCTACACAACTGGAAGTCAGTAGTCAGGCTGAGCGCCAATGAGCCTTTCCTCTTCCAATTTGTGAAACAAGAGAGTATGCGGACATGAAAGGGCGCCTTGATACCCTTTTACAGGCCAATGAGTAATTGGTACGGGAACAATCCTCCCTTGTTAATCAAATAACAACGCCAATCAACAAGTGGAAAATGCTAGTTGAAAGCAAACCTGCCTGAAGAATACAATCAAAGAAGTTCTTTCATGATTACAAGCTGTGGAACAGCAACTGAACAAAGAAAGGGGAGTCCTCCAGGAATTGCAACAACAGTATGAAACGCTGCAACAGGAATTTCAAGATGGGCGATGTAAATGTTATTTGGTTGAAGTGGAGCAGTTAATTAACAAATAGTTTGCAGAGCATACTGGAGTCGGGGGGAATGGGGCAGTTAGTGGTGACTTGGGGGAAGAATGCTATGGATCAGCAAACGAATATCCCTTAGGTGGTACAATAGACCCCCCACGTGACACCACTTCTCCCAATTCCTTTTCATTGGGTTCAAGTTCATCCAGCCAGCTGTATGATAATGCACAAAGTGATGGTTCTTGTATTCACTCTGAAAACAATTCGCCTGCCCCTTGCAGCAGGAACCTAGAGCAAAGCGAATTCATTCATATTAAAAAATTACCTTCTTTCAGTTGTGACGGGAACCTACACGTTACTTTAAGTGTTTCAAATTTGCTGTGGAAGGGGCTACTAATCGATATTAGCAAAATTGTTGCTATCCGCTTTAAATGTGGAATATGCTGATCAAGTGACCTGCTATCTTCTAAATAGCTCTGTATCTTACAGACAAGTAAAAGCATATGTTATCCAGCTGTTGAGGGTACTACCAAGATGTCCTACCGGAAAGCAATTTTATGACTATATAGTCTTACCAAAATGAGACCCTGTCAGAATTCACTGAGCGGTTTTTCGGTGGAAGCACACGTCCTACTTGGAGCTAACATTTTAACCACTGAGGGTGTAGGTATAGTGATGACGGCAGCTGTCAAACCATATTGGGAACTATATAACGCTATGTCTCACATGTTGGATAGAGATGCCAGACTTATCTAAGTCATGAACACCTTATGTCAACTCTCCATCACGATCAGCGCCCCCAACATAGCCCAAAAAATCTCTGTTGCCCCCGATCCAACCCTTCCAGGATATAGGCCGCAGCAACTGAGCTATCAGCTGCTGGAATGTATTCATCCCTCATATGAGTCAGTAGACCCTTTTGGCCCGTGTATGCTTCACCAGTTCGTCCACGACCTTAGAACCTTACTGGCAACTTTTGACCTGGGCTTTCTGCCCCAAACTATATTTGAACGTTTTATGAACACTTTCTTCCAGTGCGGATGAAGAGGGCATTATGCGGCCAATTGCCCTAGCAAACCACAAGTGTATGCAATACCAACTGAGATAGTTGAGCAGGGAAAAGCTTGAGTGAAGTAGATATGGGAAGCTCTATCTCCGCTAAGTCCAATTCTCTTGTCCCTAACAATTCCCAAAATTCTTTTCAAGTAGAAATTGAACCACAATCGGATGATTTGTTTTATGAGCAGTTTTCATTGGATACGCCTACTTCTGCTTCCAAGAGTAAAAGTTCACCTTATTGGCCCAAGTTCCACCAAGACATGCAGAAGCCATTTGCGTGGCAGATCCTGGAACAGACTGGCACCAGCAACGCGGATCCTTTGCCAAACGTCAACCCTTTACTAGGGGTTATCATACCCATTCTGGTGGAGAAAATCACTAGTGTTTATCCTCAGGTCGGCAAGGGCATTTTCTCCTTTTTGAGTAACACAAAGCCCTTAAACGTACATGTAATAAACACTGATAATTATTCTTACCCATAATGTACTTACTGCGGCATTTTCGTTTAAAAACACAAAAATCCGCGCTATCATAGACAAAGGAGCACCTGTGACCATAGTCTTTACCTGGTTGGTGGCCAAACTTATGTTGAAACCAGATGTGAACCATCAAGTTTTATACAGGATTATGGGAACGAACAGCACTGTGTCCAAAGGAGCATATTGCATTGCCATTATAATTCAGGTCAGTCCAAACTTCCGCTCCAGCAGTGGTTTTGCCAAATAACAACTATGGTATGTTAATCAGCGCAGCTTTTATGAGGAAATTTGGCGTGGCGATAAATATGGTGGAGGAAACTCTTACTATGTTGGGCCAACAGATTCCCATATATTGTTCCTCTTGTGGAATCCCAATGGATTCAGTTCACTCCGGTCTTAATCTAGTGTACAGCAATGGAGTGATTCCTGTTTGTTATCAATGACTGAGTCGGTGGACCAGGATCCTCCCCACCCAAATATACAAGTACAAAGGAATTCCACTTCGGGCAACGCGCGTTTTGAACCAACCATCTGGACACCAGAGCATAATAGGGACTGGGCTTGAAATCGATGTCCTTAGGGACTTTATGGTGAAATTATGGCGCCTCACCAGAACTCACAGCTCGAACCACATGTGGCTCCAGGGTTACTGATATCTGGGAATGGGGAGGTGAAAGCGCTGCTAACAAACCTACAGAAGAAGGCAATAATGATCCGGTGGCACCAAGTGGTGGCTTACCTACACTTAGTCCCTATAGAGGAAGTTAACCATATTCATGATTTTGGCTCATTGATGAACTTAGACTGCCAGCTTGCACATTGTTCAGAGTACTGACTGTGGTTCTGTGGGAAGTGCTCACGGGATTATTGGCGGAACAGCAAGATAAGGCTATGGCATTATTTGAAAAGTATTGGGATATTTTCACAAATGACAATCATGAATTGAGGTGCGCTCAAGGGATGGTACATTGGATAGATATGGGAGATCACCCTCCCATTTGATCACGACCTATTAGACGTTCAAAAGCAGTGAAGGAGGTTGTCTCTGATGAGATGGATGAATTTATCATGCAAGGAATGCTAGAGCCATCAAACAGTCCGTGGGCATCACCTGTGCTCATTGTAAAGAAAAAGGATGGCTCAAATCGAGTGGTTATTGACTATTGTAAACTCAATAATATATTGAAGAAGGATCCTACCCTCTTCCACGGGTTGGCAACTGTTAGACTGATTGGGTGGATCAAATTATTTTTCCGCCATGGATCTGATATTAGGGTACTGGCAGATCAAATTGCCATTAGCGAAATGAGAGAAATGTGCAATCATCACCTTGAGAGGGTTCTTTCAGCCGACTCACATGCCGCAAGGGTCATGTAATGCACCAGCTACATTCCAGCGTGCCATGGATATGACTTTAGGTGATTTAAAGCTGTCCTGCGTCCTAGTTTACCTTGACAACATCAATGTGCTCTCGCGGACATTTATAGAGCACCTGGCCCACTTGGAACAAGTGTTTCAGCACTTCGCTGCCAATAATATCAAAATTAAGCCTCAGAAGTGCAATTTTTTATAAAAAACAATTGGAATACCTTAGGTTCATCATGGATTCAAATGGGCTTAAACTGCAGCCAGCTAAAGTGTAAGTGATAAACAAGATGACTCACCCATGGAACAAGCGGGACATCCAGGTGTTTTTGGGGATGGTTGGATATTATTGATGATTCATTCCCAATTTCAGTTACATCAGGGCCCCACTTTTTGAGTTGTTAAAGAAAAACACTCCCTTTAATTAGACAGAATGATGCCAGAATGTCTTTGATGTGTTGCGAACTGCATTAGCAAAAGCACTCATTTTTCAATATCCCAACTTTGACAAACAGTTCATAGTACAAATGGACGCATCCATCACCGCTATAGAACAGTATTATCTCAAAAGGATGATGACGGCATGGAACATCCTGTCGCATTCTGTAGTTAAAGCTTGAACTGTCATCAACAAAACTACACTGTACTGAGCAGGAGTGTTTAGCGGTGATTTACGCTTACAAACAGTTTTGGGTATATTTGCATGGGGTAAGATTTCAAGTAGTGACAGATCACGCTTCCTTGCGCTGGCTACAAAATCTCTGTGAACTGGAAGGATGGCTCGCACATTGGGCGCTGAAGCTTCAAGCATATGATTTTGAGATTTTACAATGACCAGGAGCAAAACATCAAAACATGGACTGTCTTTCTCAGTTGCCAATGGTCGCCATCACAGAGGATCTAGCTGACATAATGTACAAAAAGATGGTGACAAACTATTATCAGGATGAGCCACCGCAGGTGATCAAGGTGTTAGATGGACTCAGGGAGAAACATTCGTATGAGGGGAAGAATTATACAAGCGGATTGAAGACTTGAAGCAGAATTTTCCCATACCTTTGGCTAGACACCAATTATTATGGATGCTCATCAGGCTGTAGGATATAAAGGATTGTAGAAACTCTGGTTTGTTTGCAACCATGATATTACTGGGAAAGCATTCATTACAATGTAGCAGAAACGGTTAGTTGTAGCCATCAGTGTCAAGTGGAAAAGCCTTTCCACAAGAAAACCACATACTAGCTAGTTAAACCCCAGTTTGCATGGCACACCGTTTTCCATTAATGTAGTGGGACCTCTGCCAACTAGCGCCAATCAATCCAAGTATATAATCATTGCCATCAATAATTTGACCCGATGGGTGGAGGCCAGGGCTATTGGTGACTTGGGCGTGGTCACCTCTGCTAAGTTTATTATGGAATGTGTGATACAGCGACATGGCTGCCCACAGTTCATTTTGATGGATAATGGAACCAACTTCACGTCACATATTTTTCCAAAGTTGAACAAGTTGATGGCGATCTGTGGGGTTTTGACCACTCCTTATCACCCAGTTTCCTAATGGGATGGTGGAGCGTGTCAACGGAACCCTAGTGAACATACTCACAAATTTGGTAAAGGATTGGCCCTCAGAATGGAGATCCTGTTCTACCTACCGCTATCTTTGTGTATAATATTAATATCAAACATCCACTGATAAGGGCCCATTTCAGCTGCTGTATGGTCAACATCTGGCTCTGCCCGCCTTGCTTTATTCATGTGTAGAGGACACTGTGGTGTGGATCCCTAGAGATATTTGAAGACTCTTATGGATACATTGATCAAGCTGCAAATGGAAGCCTACTCCACCAGTTTGGACAAGAAGATTCGCGATCAGGCAGCCGATCAGAAGAGACAGAGTGGTCTTTCACTGTTCACTGTGGGGGATCACATTTTATTTCATGACCAGCACAGATTTGGGCGAAAAAACAAGCTTTCAAACATATGGGTCAGACCGTTCAAGATTATTGAGAAGACCAGAATGGATGTCTACACAATAAAGGAAACCGTGGGGGTCAGATTATCAACTGAGTTCATGCAAAGTTCCTCTGAGCATATAAACAATAAGAGCATATTGTCCAGTCAAAGGGGGGTAATGTTGGTGAGTTGATATGACTGGACAATACACTACCCCATATTGGTGGATCAGAGAGGAATCAAGATGAGTCTTTTTTTAGTACTAGATGGTAATCAAGATGAGTCTTGAGATCTATGAAAAAGGGTATACAAATTATAATCAAGCAAAGTGATGACCATTCAGTGAATCGAAAGGTTATATGCCAAGATTTTATACAAATGAGAGTAATACAAAAAGGGAATAAGTGTAGAAGATTACCAAGCCAAGGATGCATTCAGCTGGGGGAACCAAGGTATAAAGAGTCTCACTAAATAGTAAAGGGGGTAGTCTTTTTACAAGGAAAAAAGGGAGCGCAGAGAAATCTGCGATTTATATTAAAAAAAGGTAGAACTAAGGGGTGGTAGCTCCATATATATTTTATTAGTTTATTAAGAAGTCGCTGATCATTATATCAATTCAATTTGGTTTCTCAGTGGCTAATACACTGTGCAAAACCAACTTTGCGGAATTGAGCCTAGATGCCAAGAATTAACATGCACATGCACCTCTACGCTAGAAGCAGGAGTGTAATATACTCTCCTTAAAGTATTAGAGCTATTACAAGGGTCCTGAGGCACTTGATGGTCGTCAGCATAGGGAGCCTCAAGCCTATACTGACTGATCTTCTGCTGACCTACGTAGAAAGATGCGACGTGTCCACAGTATGTTGTTTACTTTAAAAAGTGCAGGATAATTTGGGGGTAAGCGTCTTGAGGGTGTAACCTCTAGCATTTGGGCCCAAGGAGTATTGTGATTATATGTGGGGGCCCAGTGGGTTTATGCATATCAACCTGAATTTTTAAAATGGCTTCTTTGATATGGAGGAGAAACTTCCAGCTAAACTTCACCGCTTTAAGATAAAGTAGAGTGTTAGGCATATTTTTAAACGCCAAAAAAAGAAGTGATAGAGTCATCTAAAGTTTGACGTTTTCCTGCGACCAACGTTTAAGCCTTGAGGTAAAAAAATTGTGAGAAAACTCAGTGAAGGTTTCTCCCCAATTGAGGCTTATGCTAATAAAAATAGCTTCTGGTTGGATAATGTTAAGTCGCTCTTATATTCCAAAACCAAAGCATTCTTAGCGTCATCCCAAGTCTGGCAATGCATTATTTGAGGTACCAAAATGCCTTGAGCTATACAAATAAGACAGTTGGTTAGGTGTTTGAGTCTTTTGGTGTCAGTAGCTTCTTCCATGACACTTTCAAGCAAAATAGAAAAAAGAAGATACTCCATTTGCCTGGGACGTACTTCTCTTTTAATGACGGTTTGAACTTGCCACTGGGGGGTTAATGGTCAAAATACATGGAAGATATTGGGTTGTACTTTCACCTAAAGAGGAACTGCTATCGCTGGGAGCTACGTGAGGGTGGAGAGTGTACATTTGACTTGATAAGTTGTTGAATCTTTAAGTATTAAGTCTAACAGATCATAGGTGGCACAAAGGGCCAATTTGTGGCAACAAGCGGAGATAACTGCTTATTCTTTTTCTATCTTAGTAGTTGCATCATGAAGTTCAAGTTGGCGTTGATCTATGGTGAGCATTCTTTGTTTAATCCCAGATATCACATCGGGTAATTTTGTCACAAAGTTAAGGCTTTCATGATCCAGAGAGGGATTTTACTCCAAATTGTTATTGTACCTTGTTTATTTATTTTTTAATATATATGTTTACACTGTGAAAACGAGATGAACCTGGCTGAGAGCAACAGTATTGTTGGGGCCATGAGTGTGACACCACCTATCCTTTAATTTGTTATGGCCTAGGGACCTAAAGATCCTGTGTGTTTTAATATTCCTTGTTGTTTTTCTTGGTTGGATTCTTTATTTACAGATACTACGTCTGGAAGGGTAATTCCTAAATATAGTTATCCATTTTTTGCCTACAAAAAGAGCGAAAAGAAAGTAGTCTTTATTTTGCTTAGATCGAAATTATAAGGGAGATCAGGGAGGTTACTTATCCATTTCCAAGAGTCCAAGCTATGATCTATAATTCTTTCAAAATTGGGGATCCTGTATCAGGCCTATTAACTCAGTCAAATAGGGTTCACTCGCACATAGCTTGGGTTTTAAACCCTGAGTTAGGAGATTTTGGGCGATTAATATTTGACCAAATTAGGTGAGGATTGTACCCAATGTTGAGAGGGCTTCAAGTTGTTAGGGATAACTCCAATTCTTATTTCAGTTATTTTTATGGCTTAGGTTCGATTCCCATCATCTTTTTCATCCCCGCTTTTTTGGGCTGGAATCCTGGCACAGGGTCTCATGCCATTGGGTTTGACATGGTGTCAGGACATGAAGGTCACAGTAGTACAATAGGTAACAGTGGTCCGTATGAATATGTGTTGGTTGGGAAGACCCATGTAAATGATGATACCATTAGGTCAGTCCTTCCACTACCCGCCAAAAGTTCCTTGTCTTAAATAATGCAATTCAACTCAGGAAGGGACACTTTCCTAGAATAATATCCCACTGGATGCTCGACTCCAATCTTCTTCCTACAAGAGTGCAGCAGCTATAGCAAAACTAAAACAATCATTAGTCACTATAAACTCCCTCTGAGGTCCACATGGTGAATAACTGACATATACAGCAGGGTGCATTTCACTGTTTGGAAGGCATCTTCCATGGCAGAGGATCACTATAAAACATTAGCCCCAATAGCCTTATACAAAGGCGCCACACCTCAGAAAGTCTTGGCATGAACTTTTTAAGGAACTAGCAAGTTCCCCAAAAACTCCTCGATTCTTTAACTCTAATTGGGGTGGCCTCTCACAAAGGGGCTTCACCTTTTCTGGAGTGATCATGTGGCCTTTGTCAAATACAAAGTTTCCCAGGAAAGTTAACTGGGATTTTAAAATCTCACACTTACTAAACTTTCAGCGTCAGGTTCTCTGCCCAAAAATGCTCCACCATTAGCACAGGTGAATTATTTGAGATGTCTGATCCAGGGAGAACACCAGACTTTCATCTATGTAGCCAAAGCGCATATTCCCAGCAGTTTCCCCAAAGCTGCATTTATATGACAATGCAAAATAGCAGGCATATTCTTGTTCCCAAAAGGCATGACCCAAAATTGGAAGATACCCTTTCTTAAATGGAATGAGGTGAGCCATTCCTGCCCCTTTTTTGATAAAGATCTGATTAAACGCGTTAAAGCAATCTAATTTGTAGAATAATCTATTCTTATCCACATAGCAAGCAATTTGTGAAACAAACGATATGGGATTCAGTTTAGTATGGTGATGTTATTCAGGTTCCCATAGTCCATGAATAAGCGTAGAGTACCATCTGCCTTTTGCCACAAAAAGAGGTGGTGAGTATACTAGAGAGGTACTCTAAAATATGGCATCTTTCGCTAACTGCTTTTTAATCCACACTTCCAAGTCTGCCTCCTCCCATAAAGTCAAAGTGTAAATTTGGAGGAAAGACGCATCAAGTCAACCGTGAGTTTAAATCAAAATGAAACACTGGATGAGCTGGTAAGACACTGACAGAAGCCTCGGCAAACTAAGATCTTAACCCTTCCAAACAGGAACTTAAGGGTACCTCCAAAGTAGGCTTCATCAGAGGTGCAAGG